>JABUQX010003169.1:15000-27210 GCA_015478945.1 Trachelipus rathkii
TATATATATATATATATATATATATATATATATATATATATATATATATATATATATATATAATATATATATATACTTTTTTTTATCATTAGAGAATTAAATTTAAGTAAAATGTCTACAAGAGAAATTAAAATTAGTACATCTTATGGACACCTTGCTAGTAAGTTCAATTTTGAAAGTATATTAAAAAATTGCTATGGTGACAATTTTACTCGTTTGTCTTTATTTTAAAGTGTTTTTTTGATTTACGTTAATAATTTTCTCAATCAGTTAAGGTTTGGAATGAATACGGCCAAAAAACTCCAATTCTTGCTCTGCATGGGTGGATGGATAATGCAGGAACTTGGGATAATTTGTCTCCTCTCATTGATAATGATTATCCTATATATGCCTTAGATTTTCCTGGCAGTGGTCTCTCTTCACATCCACCAGCAGATTTGGGAATTTATTTCACAGATAATCTGGTTGCCGTTTATAAAGTTATAAATCATTTTAATTGGAAAAAGGTAAATTGATCTGTAGTTTCAGAGCAAGAATTTATTATTATACTAGTTTACCTTTATATTTTCGTTTAAAAATTAGTATAGTTACTTTAAATGCTTAAATGTAAAATAAAATATTACCTTTTTCTAATAGACGTTGTAAATAAGTTTGTTAATATTCTTATTAATTAAGTTCCTTCTTCTTTATTTTATTTTATTTTATGTACATAATATATTTCTTATAATTTTTTTTCTTCTTTTTTGTTTTCTGTATTATTTCTTTTGATTTAATATGAATCTTTATTTTTTAATATTTTAATTCTTTTTATATCTTACATAATTACATAAATAAATTATCAACAAATTTTATTCTATTTTGTCTTTCTGAAACAGATAGTAAATAATTAATAACTATCAGTTTATTATAAATTAAAAAAATTGTTTTTAATAGTTTTCTTTAACCATTTGATGATGAGATAATCTTGATTACTTTAATGTTTTTCCAGTTAATTTTTCTTGGTCACAGTATGGGAGGAGCAATTTCACTCCTGTATGCTGGTGCATTTCCTGATCAGATTGAGAAAATGATTTGTATTGATACACCTTTTACTAGTGATGTTAAAGATCAACGTCAGGACACAGTTACATCTCTAAAAGGACTACATAAGGTAGAAAATAAAAAGGTGACTCAGAATCCACGTTATGAATATAATGAGGTACTACAAAAACTTGTTGAATCATATGGTGGTAATTTAAATGAAGATGCTGCCAAAACTTTGTTAATTAGGAATAGTGTTAGGCATGAAGATGGAAAATTTTCGTTTACGTATGCTCCAGCACTGAAAGTTAGAAGCACATTGTCATTAACATTTGAGCAAGCATTTTCCTTCTTATCAAATATAACTTGTGATTTGTTAATAATTAAAGCTACAAATTCAGTATTTGGTGGTAGAAAAGCCAATAATAGAAAAGTTTTCGATTCTTATAAAAAAACGAGCAAGAACTTTGTTTTTGAGGTTTTAGAAGGTGGACATCATCTTCATTTAATTACTCCACATCCAGTTGCTGAGGTCATCAATAAATTCATTTATGATCAACCTCAAAACAAAACTAGTAAATCTAAAAGTGAACGGTATATTTTGTCCAAACTCTAAGTTTTAATATCTATAGTTTTTAAATATTTAATATACTGATTCTTTTTTTATGTGGGTGGATGTATGTAGCTTATGTGATTATATTCAAATGTATTTTGGTATCCACAAGACTGCTAAAAATGACAAACAAAGTTAACCCTTCTAGAGTAGCTCCAGGTTATGTACAATTTCCCCATTTTCGTCTTGAAAGGCTGGTTGTGAAAATAAAATTGAGGAAACACCAATTGTTATAACCATTTCAATAAGGTGGTCCTGAATTTTTGGATAATTTAGTTAACTTTGAAGAATTGAATAATAAGTGATACTTCTACATTAGTAAATTTCTTTTAGCGACTCTGGTGTAATTGGAAAATTTTTATTTTAACTTTAATTTTCACATTATCAACTTTTAAAGTTTTGGGATGGAAGCGCTGGAAATGTACTTTAAAAGTTTGATGCTCTGGTTAATGCATATTTTTTCATTTATCCAAGACTGTTAAAATGGTCCATTTTTAATTCGTATAAGTTTTCGCCATTTTCTTTTAAGTTACAATGACAATGTTTTTCATCGATAGGTTTGGTAAAAGATTCAAAATCACCATATTTAGCTGTAGCGGTTGTTAAAATTTTAATAGCCTCTATGATTTAAATTTTTTTTAATAAGGTAAAATTTTTAATTAAAAGGATTTCTGTGAAATCAATTAGCATAATAATAATAATTTTAGCAGGGAAAGTTATTAGCATAATAATAATTCTAGCAGGGGAACTACCCAGGGTAATTGGTACCTTGGATCCGGACGAGGAATCAAACCTTAGCCCATTGCCTCGCGATTCAGTCGCTCCACCATTGTGCCATATAATCATGAAAGCCTTAAAAAAATTAATATGCCAATTATATTTGTTATATTTATTTAGATGATGGGAAAAGAAATCTATGTAATATTTCTACTTAATCGAGTGAGAATTTATATTTTATACCATAGGTTCTTTGATTATATTTGATTATATAATTGTATTTTTTTATCTATGTTGATTTTGTATAATTTTCTTATTAGATACGTACTGATGGTGCTTATAGTATTAAATTATTATATACATGCCAGTATAGTATTAACTTTATAACAGTATAAAGTATTTAAATTAATATTTTATGCAAATACAAAACCTTTAAAAAAAAAAACATTTTTAAGTTGTTAATGTGTCTGTAGTTAATATTTTGTTGAATATATTTTAATGAAAACTTTATTTTGTATAATTAAAATCTTCTGCTAATTTAGCTTTAATTTCACATATTTAATCATAAATATAATTTCATTTAATGATTTTCATACAGTATTTAAGTGCTCACGTAGACATAAAAGTGTTGAGTGGCAAAATATATTCGGTTCTACCCTAGTGGTAGTAATAAGGAACTTTGAAAATATCTTAATAGTTGTAGTAGTACAGAGAATGGTAACAGAGAACTACCGACTATTGAAAGCACTTGTTTACTAAGGAAACTGCTAACGACAGGTTTAGCAGTAAGAAATGCGAACTAGAATGAAAAGATTTAAAAATTCCTGTTATATATGTTTCCTTAAGAGTTTTTTGAAGAATGTAAATTCTATCATATCTAAAGGTAAATTATATTCATTATTAATAACAAAAAAATTTTAACAAAATATGCAAATCTTCTTTTTTTAACATTGAAGCTTATATTAATTTTATGTCTGTGAAAACCTTCAAACCCCCTCAATACTAATGCTTTAATTTGAGTGTGTCCTAACTCTTGAAAAATGAAGCAGTAAAATTTATAGAATAACTGCAAAATCATGCAGAAAGTAGCAGAAAAAATTGTCGGATGCTAGTCTTTGGAATAAGATGAATTCTAAGAATCATTTTATTCTACTATAAAATTTTGAAT
This sequence comes from Trachelipus rathkii, assembly GCA_015478945.1. NCBI lineage: Eukaryota > Metazoa > Arthropoda > Malacostraca > Isopoda > Trachelipodidae > Trachelipus > Trachelipus rathkii. The sequence continues at coordinate 18,519 of JABUQX010003169.1, forward strand.
TACATTCTAAACTATAAATCAACCCAGACCCAATCTTTAACAACCTTTAGTTTCGTTTCGATTGTTTTTTTAAATATCAAAAGACGAACCACCTCAAAACAAGAATAATGTCCAAAAGGTAAATGAAAATTAGGTTCATTTTCAATCATTCATTCATTTTATTACTGATTAACACTTTCAAACAATTCAAATCGATGAAAGATGTTTCTCCAATAACTGAGAAAATTAGGACTGTTCCGTGAAGTTTCTCAGAAACCATTTAATATATATATATATTTAAAGTAACGCCTATAAACTAAACCTTTTTACAATCACAACTGAATAGAGTATCTAAGTGTACTGATTGATAGAGCTATTTGTGTGTTTTAGGATAAAATAGATTTTTGGGTTAAGCACAAATTACCAAAAAAAAACATCAAAAAATATCAAAAACTTAAAAATAACCAATAAAAGATGCTGTTTTATCAGGACAAGATATAAAATTTATTAAATCCACTTAGAAAAATATAGATCTAGATACAGTTAATTAAATCACATATAATAAATAATAATAATAGTGAATAGTAGAAATAATAAGTACTATACAGATAGATTAAAAATCAATAACAATAAACACACTTGAATTAATCAAAGTTAAAATAATCATAACTAAATTGATAAATAAAATAAGTAAAAAATACTTATATAGTAAATTTAAAATTCTCAAATGCTACATGAATTTTTGTAATAACAACAAGTCCAAATAACGCATAATAAACAATAAATAATTAAATAACTGAACTAAAAAATATTTTATCATAATATAATTAATATTCAATCATTTAATATCCTCATCAGAGCTAATAAAACAGACATAATAATAATAAATAATTATGTAAATACTACATTAACTCAATAATAATAAAACGATAAATAAATTAATATAAATAAATAATATTTGGTTAATTAATTCCACAAATATAGACACATAAGCAACGGACGTAGACATAATGTCTCCAAACAGAGTTAAATATATATATATCAATAAATATCTCTACCTATATAAAGTGAATTTCGACAGCCTGTACCTTCCGATAGAGTTCCATAAGATAAAATAATGCACAAATAAAACAGTATAGCTTTGTTTCTTAAAACAAGTCTATGTCTCAGATACACAAAGAGAGCCCTGTCATAACAAGCATATCACTTCCTCAGAAAGTTGATTCGAGTCCATTTATTTCCAGTGTACGTAAGTAGTGGAAACTTTAAAGAAACAATACATGGCGGAGGATTTACGTATGATACAAAAGGTACTGAATGTACGTTCGGTCTTTCCTCTTCGTGGCTCGCAGACCTCTCACCGATTAACATCAACAAGTTATTGCTTTACCTTTGAGAAAAAAGACTTATACAGTAGAGAGAGAGAAAATTGATATTGGTACACACTACAGTAACCTGTCACAATCTTATAATAATTGCTCCAGGAATGCATATAGTGAGAGAGAAGGCTATTAGCGTTTTCGTGGAACATCGATGTATGAATAATTATCAATAGCTAACTATAGACTGCACTAATTCTGTCAGACCTATGACGCCGAACCAACTATTGTACATACCTTCCTATGTGATCCATAACAAATCGAACAACCATACTAATGAGTAACGAATCGATGAAGCAAAATCACTATTTTTAAAAGGTAAAAAAAGATTAAAAATAGCGTTAAGGAGAAATTATATATTTAATATCACATTAGATAATAAACATATAACAATAATAAGAAAAAATAAATAAATTCTATTTTAAACTTATTTTTTTTTACAAGATATATAAAAAAACATTATTTTAATAATAGTAAATAATAATGACAAAAGTGAATAATAATAGTATAAGTATATATTAAATAATTAGTACAGTGAATAAATGTTCGTATACAAGGCTACATTTTAAATCAATACTCAATAATCAATATAATAATAATAATAATAATAAATTAATAATAATAATAATATAATAAATAATAAAATAATATAATAATTAATAATAACCAATATATACATCTTAAGGCGGAACATCTATATTCGGTGATCGCCGAACTTCTCGACGAACTTATTTAAATCGAATAGTTCATTGATGTATCATTTTACCGATAAGAGATGGAAAATATTTCGTGTATTCCGTATGGCAAGCATGTTAGAAATAACGAATATTCGCCATAAAATGATTGTTCTATACATACTTTGTTCGCCGAATAGAGAAAAATTCCCATAAAATGACCCATACATACATGGTTTTTTTAATTGAATGTTTCAACGAATTTTAAAAAAAGAGTCAAATATTTATATGTTATTTTATTGAGACGGAATAGAAAAGATTTCGTTTATCAAAATCAAAAATGACTCACCCCATGTCTGTAACTGGATTTAATGCCTTTATTCCGCTCTTACTGTTTCGAGACGTTTTTTCCACCTCTTACACAAGGCTATGACTGGTTATTGAAAAGAAATATGCAAGAAAAAAAAAAGAAAGAATCATTTTCGATACATACGATACAACTAACAATCTCTTAATTTTTAATATGTACATGTTAGAAGATCAACAACAGTTAAGCAATATTTACTGTATTTTACAGTATCGTTATGGTAAAAGTTATGTCAAATTTTCATGCTTCAGATAAATCGAAATTTTAACTATTTTTTTTGGTCATATAAAACAACAATTAATGAATTTAATTTAGCTATTATACCCTACATCAATATTAATTTCAACATACCGATTTTCAATTAAAGATCCGATTGTGCCTTAGAACTTTCGAGTGGCTTTTATAACTGTTTGGTTTCTAGATTAAATTTACTATTTTGTTGCCAAGATTTCCTGGATTCGTCGCGTGACTCTGGCATGTCTTGCAACGTCGGGCGCGGATTTATATAGCCCACGATAGGCGTTTCTCAGATTCTTCATGAAACGTCGTCCAGCAGACTGGACGCTTCGACGTCAAATGGGTGTTCAGACTTCGGATGAAGTACAATGAGTTGCCAGGTTTCCACGCAGGACTCATAAGACCCGGATCATAGTCTCTCTCTTTGTCAATTTAAGAGTCACTTAGGTGTCTAGACAGGTACGGTGATATCTGCGGCAAGCGGGAACGTACCGCTCTGTATGTAAGATAGAGGGTCTTCAATTCAACTCAACTTGTAATCAGTTCTAAAGGTTAGGATTTATTTATGGTTATTTATGTTAATTTATTAAATTTATTTATCTGATTGTGTAGTTGATTTATTTATTGTAGCTTTATTTATTTAGTTTATGTTCATGGATTCATATTCAATATTCATATTCATACTTTCATATTCTATATTCATGATTCATAGATTCATATTCATATGTTCATGAATTCATATTAAATGTATTAGTTATTTATTATTATTATTATTATTGATTATTATTATGTATTTGATTATTATTAATTATTATGATGTATTATTATTCTATTTTTAGTATTTAATATTGTGATGATATGATATTGATTATTATTTTATTATTTATTATTATTATTATTTTTGTATTATTTATGTATTTACTTAATTCCCGGTGTGATTTTGTTGCTTTTAGGAATCTCCTAAATATTTCCTCTCCTGTTCAAGAAGATTTTCTTTAATATTATGCTCTGGAAATAAAATAACAACTGACTGGGATTTAGATTCCGTTTTCCACAGCTTTCGTTCGTACACTTCGGACATTGTTTCAAAGATAGTTGGGGTTGAAATGTTTACAGTAAACTTAGGGGAATATATATTTAGTTCACCGAGCGTTTAAGATATCATCTGACTGGACTCTTTTTCTATATAATAATATATAGAATATAATAATAATATAAATAATAATATTAATAATAATAATAATAATAATAATAATAATAATAATAATAATAATAATAATAATAATAATAATAATAATAATAATAATAATAATAATAAAAATAATCAGAATGAACAAAACATTGAAACTACTACCAGCACTAATAATATTAAAAATACAAATACTACTATTGACAAAAATGGACTTAAAAATAATGAAAAGATAAATAAAATTTTTGTAAAAAGACAAATATTAAATAATGAAATTGTAAAGATCTTGCATGCACCTTCTCAAAACAATAATGAAATATTGCCAATAAAAAGTAGTAGTAGTCTGGTGGATAAAAATATTCCAATTAAAGAAAATGTTATATTAAATAATACCGATGTCAACAAAAGGTTTAAAATTGATGTTTCGAAATGTCTTGGTAATGTACAAAGCAAAAATTTTATTACTACTGTAGACCCTTTGCATGCGGGCTATGTTTTTTTTAAATCAAATTTTTCAAATTATATGTGTGTTATGATTCTAAAGAAGAAGCTTCACAAATATACCATGACGTAAAAGAAGGCTTCTCCATTCTAATAGAAGAAATGAGTGTTATGAATTACGCAATCGTGACAGAATCGATGCCTCTTCAGGAAAAAACATAGATATAATTTAAAGATATAATGAAATGTATATTTTTAAAACATCTTTAATAACAAAAAGAAAAAAGCAATTTTAATATTAACATTAACTTTTTAAGAGTTATTCGCTTTATTTACTTATTTGTAAATATAGTCCTAAATGATATTTCTGTCTTCTATAGATTGGCTTTAATTTAAAAAGTAAAATTGAACCCCTAGAGATCTCCGCACGTGTACGGAAAGATCAAGATCGAAAGGTAATAACATAAGTAACGTATTCAGTTATTCTTAGTCGGAAAGAATACTTTCCAGGAGGCCAAAAAGGCAACTAATCATTAGTAATAATACATTAAGCGCTGAAAATTGAATTGTGAAGAAATATTATTATTATTATTATTATTATTATTATTATTATTATTATTTAATATTATTATTATTATTATTATTTATTATTATTATTATTATTATTATTATTATTATTATTATATTAATTATTTACTATTATATTCTTATTATTATATTATTATTATTATTATTTTATTATGTATTATTATTATTATATTATTATTAGTATTATTATTATTATTATTATATTATTATTATTATTAATCTTATTATTATTAATTACTACATTTTATTATTATATTATATATTATTATTTAATTATTATTATTATTATTATTCATTATTATTATTATTATTTTTGTTCAAATTAATTATTATGAATTATTAATTATTATTATATATTATTGATATATTATGTTTATATTAATTTATATATTATATTAATTCATTATTATTATTATTGATCTAATTATCTATTATTAGTTATTATTATTTTATTGTTATTAATTATTATTATTTATTAAATTATAAATTTATATTATAATTATTATTATTATTATTATTATTATATATTATTATTATTATATTATGTATTATTATTATTATTATTGATTATATTATTATTATTATTATTGATTATTATCTATTATTATTATTATTATGATTATTCATTATTTTATTATTTTTACTATTTTTTATTATTATTATTGCCTTATTACTATTATTATTATTGATTATTATTATTATTATTTTGATTATTATTATTATTATTCATTATTATTATTATTATTATTATTATGTAATTATATTATTATTATTATTATTATTATTAATTATATATTATGATTATTAATTATTATTTTATTATTTTATGATTAATGTACACGACTTGGATTCGCACCAATTGAACATGTTCTTGCATCACAGCACGGCGAGCTATTAAATTTCCTGCCGATTGGCCTGAGATAACCATCTAGCCAAATAAACCCGTACTCAAATACACTCTTTTAGATACGATTGGTCCAAATTTCACAAGAGAGAACTAGAATTATGATACGTCAACAAGCATTTGGTCGTCTCTCAGTCACCGAAGTTTTCATTCCGGGAATTATTCCTGGTCCATCCTATATTATTTCCTGCCAGTTGTACGCAGTTTTCATGTAAACAGAATATGGTACATCCTCCTTTTATTATGTACAGCTTATATATATATAATATATATAGTATATATATTATATATATATATATATATTATATAATATATATATATAATATATATATTATATATATATATATAATATATATATATATATATATATCTACGAAAGATTGAATAAATTACTTATTTATAGATATATATATATATGATAAGCTCATTTTCCTCGTCCGAAACATCTATACTGATATTATATCTGATACATATCTTGCTACCAATACATCTTGAGATCTATATATATATATATATAGTAGATATATATAATATATATATACTATAACTATTAATATTTATATTAACTCTTATTATTAGATGAGAATAAACGTATACAAAATCATAATTATCACAATGTCTTATCACCCCTATTATTTGCATACAATATCGCCTAATACACCGATAGCGCTGCTAAATAACTGTATACGAGTTATACTCAATGATCAAACAACTCCAATATATTGTAGCAAGTAAACTAAATAATAGTAGAGTTTTTATAATATCCTCTATAGTATAGTTAATAAAATCCACGATAACAGTATATTAATCGTTACATACGAAGGAATAAAGAAGTTTCCCGAATGCACTCCGAATAAATACCCATAATTATGGTCAAATTAAATTCACATACTCTTTAATATATTATATAAATGTAGTTATTATCAGCACAAATCACTTCGATCTATTCACCTGAAGAGTAGATAGGTAGTCCCATGTTCATATAGCATTAAAGGTCTTGTATCAAACACTGTATTCCGTCAGACATCTATACATATATTTATAAGCATTATAGATTTAGAAGAGTAATTCTAAAATTATTTTTAATCATTTCTTAGATAGCCAGCATGGATTCCATAATTAATTTTTAACTTATAATCTTTCCATCTCTTTGACTCTCTCTTTTCTCTGCTCTTCAACATTTCATTGAATATTTTTCTATAACATTTTACATGGGGTCTGCTACAAAGCTTGATTTCTAAACTTCCCTCTTTCGGTATCTATTCTTCTATCTGTAATCTTCTATCTGATTTTCTTTACTACAATTCTATAATATCCGTTTTAAATCACCACTTTTCATGTTTTAATTCTATCAATAGTTATGTTTCTCAAGGATCTTTCATAACCCCAGCTCTTTATCTCCATTTCATTAATGGTATTCTCACTGTTATTTGACTCATATTCACTTTATGATTTCACTTTTTATTACTATATTTAAATTGAAAAAAATAATAAACAGCAAATAGTTAATGCTATTATGGTGGTTCTGAAGAAATTTATCTCATTTTACAGGGGTAGTGAAAATATGGTTATTTTCATTCTCCAAAAGCTGTTCCTTTACCTATCTTCTCAATATAATCTTCCACACAGCAAAAGGTTTTTAGAAGGAATCTCATAATCCAAGCTTTTCCCAGTTTCTAATATTCTTGGTATATTCTTTTCTTGTAATCTTTCTTGGAAGGATCTCATTTTACTGTAGCGGAACAAGCTCTAAGTGTTTAGGTGTTCTTAGTGTCTTCAGATATTTTCAAACCGCTCCAGTTGCTTGCTCGACAATACATAGAGTATGCATTACATATATGGGATTAATTGATTTATATCTTTGAAAAGGTGAAGCCTATGACATTTCGACTTATCAACTTACCTTTTATGAATAAATCACATTGTACCTGTAACTTGACAAACTTCTAAGAAGGTAGGTGTTCTGACAAGCTTCCACAATTTTCTCACATTGCTTCAGTTCCTTGCTCTGCATCGGGTCATTTTTCCACCTTGCAGGAGTATGCATTGCGAACAACTGCAAGTAGGAATTCTGTCCAGATAGTATTTCTCACGTGGTACTCAAAACTTTTGCTTCCGAGCTTGCACACTCTTTTGGTAAATTATTCCTTCTCTTTCTATCTACCTCTTCCCTCTCATCCTGCTGAAAATGTGCGTTCATTCTGAGTTTGCCGAGAGAAAGGGAACCCCTTCAAACCTCAAAATATCGCCCAATTGCTTAACAGGAAGATTGGGAAACATCTCCATTCTTCTAATTTCATCTCTGATGGCTCGCCAGTATGGCTTTTGTAAGAAACACTCTACTTGTGATCTTTACCTTCTTTCGAATTCCAGGTTCTCTGACCCTTCAGCATTTCGCTATACATACCGAAATCCCTTGATATAGTCTGACACAAAATTTTGATTTATAAACACTGCCACTTTCGGTATCTATCCTTCTCTCTGGATTCAAGTACGGCCTTTCTTTAGAAATTGTTGTAGACGGCCACCGCTCATCCTATAGATTTATTAACAGTGGTATTTCTCAGGGTCCAGTCTTATTTCCAAAGCTCTTTCTACTTTTCATTAATTACCTTCTCTTTATTACTTCTTCTCCTATCCACTCTAATGAAAACGACTCCAGCCTTCATTACTCTTTTTATTTTCAAAGACGTCCTTTCCATCAGCAATTAGCTCAAGCCTTGGACCAAATTACCTTTGACTTTTCTCAAATTTCTAACAGAGGAATTTAAAACAAGATTTTTTCAATGCCTCAAAAACTCAATTTCTTCATTTTTCTGCTCGACATAATCTTTCATACAACTATAATACCTTCTACGAAAACATGCAGCACAAATCTTTATCTGTCCTTAATATTTTTGGTGTTTCTTTTTCTCATAACCTTAATTGGAAAGA
>JABUQX010003170.1:0-2500 GCA_015478945.1 Trachelipus rathkii
TTTTTACTGCGTAATTCAAATTCCATATTATATACTACTTGGATGTTGTACGGCTGACGTTTTCTATGATTAGGAAATAAATTAAAAGATGACTTCAATATTTTTAATTTAATTTAAAAAACTACAATGTACTCAGTTTTCGTGAACTAAGCTAACTTAAACTAACCAAATCTAACCTAACCTAACCTAGCTGAAGCTAACCTAACCTAAAAAAAATCCATTTCGCCCCTAGAACATCTATTTACGTATCATAGAGGCTACCTGCGAAATTTTTTTTAACTGTTAAGTTTGTCATATATATATATATATATATATATATATATATATATATATATATATATATATATATATATATATATATATATATATATATATATATATATATATATATATATAGAGAGTATATACAGGCTCTAGAAGAGCCACAATCCATATCTCAAAAAACTACTACAGCTACCGGAAAAAAAGAAAACAATGCAGAAAGCCTAGCAAAATTTTACCGAGAGGAAACTGTAAAAAAAAAAATCATATCTCGAAAACTACAATAACTACAAGGAAATACATTTTTGGAATCCTTGTAAAATTTTGGTTACGGAAAATGTAAAAAAGCAAAAAAAAAAAATTAAACATAAAATTGGCTATTTTTTTTGGGGTGCTGTAGGACATGGTATATAACCTATATATATTATTATTTGTAAAGGTATTACACGGCAATTTAGGGGGCTCGAGCCGACGGGGAACACAGGGGGACGTTTTCCATACCCCGTAGGGGAGGGGCGGAGGAACCCCCGCGACACCCAAATACCAAAGAGCGGGGGTTCCGGAGACCCCCCGGAAGGCCGAGAGACCCCGACTCCTGCCATCGGTGCGGTATACCCTTGGGGTATTCTTTAGTTAAAAAAAAATTTAATAGAAAGTCTATTTATTTTAACGAGTAACCAATAAAAGGTCTCTAAATAGGCCTTCTAATCATATTACTATAATTATTAACAATAATTTTTTTATTTTTTTTTATTTTTTTTACATTTTCCTATCCAAAATTTTACTAGGATTCCAAAAATGTATTCCTTTTCGCTGTAGCTATTGTAGTTTTTGAGATATAATTTTTTTAATTTTTTTTTTTTTTTTTTTTTTTTTTTTTACATTTTCCGCACTAAAATTGGACCAGCATTCCAGCAATGTATTCCTTTTCCCGGTAGCTGTTGTAGTTTTTGAGATATGGATTGTGGCTCTTCTAGAGGCTGACCATATATATATATATATATATATATATATATATATATATATATATATATATATATATATATATATATATATATAGTATATATATATATATATATATATATATATATATATATATATATATATATATATATATATATATATATATATATATATATATATATATATATATATATATATTATAAAATAACAACTTTAAGAACATAGATTTTATATTTTACTCAAGAAAACAATAATTCAATAACTAAATACTTACAAAAAAGCAGGAGGTTCTACCGATCGAAATGACATCAGATCAGCGGCCACCCATTCCACAATAGCTTGATCAATTGATTTTTTCCTTATGGAATTCATCACTGTTTTTTTCACTTTTGAATCAGAATTGGTTTTAAAACAAGATCCCAAACGTTCATTTTCATTTTTAATTTTCTTTTCTAATTCGTTGTAAAGTGGTATATGATTTCGTCTTAAATGCCTTCTTAAATTGAAAGGCTTTTTATTGATTTTAGAAAAACACAAACGGCATTTTCTTTTATCTGATTTCCCAGTTTTCTCATAGCAGTCGAAAAAAGTTTTCCATTTGTAATGTTCTGGCTGCAAAGTATTTTGTGATGTTTCCTGAACAGACGTCCCACTCCATGAGGTTGAAGGTACTTCCATAGTGGATGGTACTTCGTCCAAGTCTGAGGCACTTGAAGACGTCATTTTATTTCTTACCTTTACGTTTGATTATTTTGATAGGCTATATTTTTAATCAACGTAGTTTTTTTCTTAAAAAGTTAAAATAAATATCAGAGATATTTAGTTTTATATATATATATATATATATCCGAATATATATTATTATTATTATTATTATTATTATTATTATATATATTATTATTATATTATTATTATATATATTATTATTATTATTATTATTATTATTATACATATTATTATTACATATATATTATTATTATTATTATTATTATATATATAAATATATATATATTATTATATTATTATTATTATTATATATATATATATATATATATACATATTATTATATATATATTACATAAACAAACAACAACAACAAACAACAACAATAAACATATATATATATATATATATTATTATATTATTATTATTATTATTATTATATATATATATATTATTATTATATATTATTATTATTATTATTATATATATATATATATTATTATATACATATATATATATATTATTATTATTATTATTATTATATATATATATA
>JABUQX010003170.1:10000-17500 GCA_015478945.1 Trachelipus rathkii
ATTGTGTTAAAAGTAACATCCTTCCTTTATTTTTTTTATTTTTATATAAAATAAAATGAGTGAATGAGTTCGATAAATATTTAGTTTTAATAGTTTTTTAATAATAAAAAAAATGAGTAATATCGACAATATAGATGAAACTGAAATAACTGAAGGAGGTTTTAAAGTACCTTCAGGAAAACTAGCTGCTGTTACATATAAAATTAACACTATTAAAGGCAAATTATGGCATGCCTTCATAAATAATTTAGACTTAAGTTTTGAAATAAAATCTGATGAATTACAATTAGATGCAAAAGTAGAATCTCTAAAAAATACTTGTAGTGAATTAATAGCAGAATCTGTAGAGGCAGATAAAATACAGCAGTGGCTTACATTAAAACTAAAGCCATATTATGAATTAAAAACCGATATTTCAAAATACATGAATAAATATGAGCCAAGAATTAGACCACAAGATAGTGCTAGTAACATATCGAGTAAAGTGAGTAAAGTAAGTATAGCTAGTGCAAAAAGCAAAATAGCACAATCTTTGTTACTCGAGATAGAAAAAAGTAAAATAAAATTACAAGAGCACGAACAATACTTGGCAAAAAAAGGGAACTAGAAAATTTAGATTTGTACCAACATAGTAGTCATATAAAAAACCTAGAACAAAGTTTAATTAAAATTGAACAAAAATTAGAAAGTCCAATTTTCAGTATTAGCGATACCTCTGTAAAAAAGGAGAATAAAAATGTAAATTTTTCAGAAACTAAAATAAATAGTATAGGTGAAAATAATAATCAGGAGTCTAAACTAGTAGAAATTTTAAAACAAAAGTTAGAAGTGAGTATTAAGAATCCTCTTCCAATATGTGAGCCTGAAGTATTTTCTGGAAAGGATCCAACTAAATTTAAAGATTTTATGCTAGTTTTTAAAACCAATATAGAAGGAAAATGTGAAAATGAAATGAACAAGCTTTCCTATTTAATCAAGTATACAGAAGGTAAAGCAGAAAATATAGTAAGAAGTTGTATGCATATGGATGAAAATATAAGTTATAAAAAGGCAGTAGAAAAACTCGAGAAACAGTATGGAAATGAACAAGTTATTGCTAATACATACCTAAAAAAGTTAGAAGATTGGAATGAAATTAAGAATGAAGATGGTGAAGCCATGGCAGAATTTTCTTTGTTTTTAGATTCAAGATTATTATCTTTGGATTTTCTCCTTTAAATGAATTGAATTCTACTGGTGCTATTTATAGAATAGTTAAAAAACTTCCCTACAAACAGCGTGATAAGTGGAGAAATAAAGTTGATAGTATGTATGAAGAAAATAAAAAGGTAAATTTTAGTATATTCACAAAGTTTGTTGAAAAAGAAGCAAGGATAATGAACACACCATTATTTGGAGAACTTGGCATTGGTACAAAACCAAAACAAGCAAAATTACAAAGTGAAAAAGGTAAGTCACTTTATACAAAGGAAAATAATAATGACCATAGAAATAACAATAAAAATGTTAATAATAATAATAATAATAATAATAATAATAATAATAATAATAATAATAATAATAATAATAATAATAATAATAATAATAATAATAATAATAATAATAATAATAATAATAAATGGAATAATAATAATGACAATAAAAATAAGAATAATGGTAATAATAATAGTAGTAGTAATAATAATAATAATAAATCGCAGTTTTGCAATTTTTGTAAAAAGGACAATCATAGTATAATTAAATGCAAAATTCTAGAAAAACAAAGCCAAGATGAAATAACAAAGTTCATTAAAGACAATAAATTATGCTTTAAGTGTCTCAGATCAAATCATTTTAGTAGTAATTGTAAAAGGCCAGAAAAATGTGAAAGATGTAATAAACAACATCTAACATTTCTGCATAGAGAAAAGGATAGTGCCAATTCAACAAAGAAAGAGCAAGATGGCTCAAATATCTCACAAGCAGCACTCACTGTGAATTTAGAAGATAAAGATAAGAAAGTAGAGCCAAAAGAATCAGGAAGTAATGAGGCAAAAAACTTTCAAACAAAAGTTAGTAATAGAAAGCTATTTTATCCTGCTGTGCCAGTTAAAATCAAGCTTAAAGGTAAAGATAAAGTGATTAAAACATACATGGGTTTAGATACATATTCTTCAGCATGCTTTATGGATTTAAATTTAGCTGCAGAATTAGGTATGTCATATATGAAACCTCATAAAGATATAGATATAACTACTATGTATGGGCAACATAAAATAAAAACATACATACTAAACAATTTAGAAATTTATGATATTGAGATGAGGAAATCTGAAACCATAAATAATGTGTACTGCAAAGAAAATTGGCCCTTTAAAATAGAAGAGAGTCCATCTATCAAAGATATAAATGGATTAGAATATTTGAGTCATGTGCCCTTCAACTTCATAAAATCAAAAATTGGATTATTAATAGGGATGAATCAAAGTAAATTGTTAAAACCCATAGAAGTAGTAGAAGGTCATTATAACTATCCCTTTGCAGTTAAGTATTTATTTGGATGGGCTTTACAAGGTTCGATACCAGATGGTATCCCAACATTCATGAGTTTAAGATGTCATAAAACCCAAATACAAGAAGAAGATGATAATTTGTTTGAAAAATATTGCTTAAGAGAGTTTTCTGAAAAGAATCCTGAGCAAGTTTGTGAAAGTGTAGAAGATTTAAAGTGGAAAAATAAGGTTGAAAATACATTACAAAGAACAATTACAGGTAAATTTCAAGTTGGTTTACCATTTAAAAAAGAAAATCAGCATTTTCCTAATAACAAAAATCAAGCTTTAGCAAGATTGTACTCATTAAAAGGTAAATTTTTGAAAGATAAAGAATATTTTGTACAATATTGTGATAACATAGATGAAATGTTAAAACTAAATTTTGCAGAAAAGATTGAGAAACATGAATTATTAAACAATGACAGATTCTATTTGACACATCATAGCGTAATTCATCCACAAAAGAAAAAATTGAGAGTAGTATTCAATGCAGCCTTACAATACAATGGTATTTCTTTAAATAATAGTTTACTTACAGGTCCAGACTATATTTCTAATCTACAAGGCATCCTTTTAAGGTTCAGAAAAGAGAAATATGCTTTCATAGCAGATATAGAAAAGATGTTTTATCAAATACAGGTACTTGATAAAGATAAAGATTATCAGCGCTTCTTATGGTTCCCAGATGGTAATTTAGATAAAACTCCAGAAGAATATAGAGTTAAAGTTCACATATTTGGAAGTGTGAGCTCACCTTCAATTGCAAATTATGTCTTGAAGCAAACTACAAATGTAATTGAAGCAGGAAAATTCAGTAATCTAGCCAAAGATACCATACTTAGAAATTTTTATGTTGATGATTGTTTAAAGTCTGTGAAATCAGAAAATGAGGCTATAGCAGTTTATAAAGAAGTTAAAGAAATTTTAAAAATTAGTGGTTTTAATCTGCATCAAGTAGCTAGTAATTCAAAGAAATTTTTAGAAAATATTGATAAACAAGACTTAAGTAAAGATTTTAAAGAAATAAACTTATCCTTAGATAAATTACCTTCACAAAAAGTATTAGGCTTAAGTTGGGACCCAGAAATAGATTTAATGAAAGCTAGGGTAGATATACAAAATAAAAAATTGACAAAAAGAAGCATTCTCAGTTGCATTTTTTCCATATATGATCCACTGGGATTTATTAGCCCAGTACTAATAGTAGCTAAAAAGATATTTCAAAATTTATGCAATAAAAAAGTTAATTGGGATGATGAAATTCCATCAGATATAAAAAAAGTTACATAAAATGGCTAAATGATGTTAATAAGTTAAATGATTTTCAAGTTCCTAGGCCATACAATCCAAATTGTCTAAAGTATAAAAGGGTAGAACTACATTATTTTTCAGATGGTTCACAAATAGCATATGCTGCAGTAGCATATATAAGATTCATTGGAGAGAATGATGAAATATATTGTTCATTGGTATTATCTAAAACAAGATTGATACCATTAAATAAAAATTTGATGTTAACTATCCCAAGAATAGAATTGAGTGCAGCAAAATTAGCTGTTAACATACATCAAATTTTAAAAAATGAATTAGATATGAAAATAAACAAAGAGTATTTTTGGATAGATAGTGAAATTGTATTACAATATATCAAAAATGAATCAAAAAGATTCAAAAGATTTGTACACAATAGAGTTAACTATATTAGATCACAAACAGATATAAGCCAATGGAATTATGTACCAGGCAAGCTAAATATATCAGATATAGCAAGTAAAGGGATATCTGTTAATGAGTTTTTGAACAATAAACTATGGAGCACTGGTCCAGAATTTCTGTACAAAGACAAAGCCCATTGGCCTGAGCAAAATAAAGAACATAAATTAGATGATGAAAATGATGAAATTATAAAAAGTAAACCTGTAATGGCCATACAACTACAAGAAAGTTCAACAGACAAGCTCATACATTCTGTGTCAGATTGGATGAAATTAAAAACAAAAGTAGCATGGATTTTAAAAGTTAAAGAAAATTTGCATAAGAAAACCTGGAATAAAGGTGCAATGACAATCACAGAATTAAAAAATGCAGAAAAGGCTATTTACAAATATGTACAAAATAAAGAATTTCATGATATACAATACAAAATAAAAAAGAAAGAAGCTTTACCAAAAAGGCACATTTTGGCAAAATTCCTACCATTTTTAGATGATAATGGAATATTAAGGGTAGGTGGGAGGAATAAAAATCTGAATGATGTATCATATGATTTTAAACATCCAATTATCTTGCCAAATAGTCATGTTACAATGCTAATAATGAGACATTATCATAGAATTAATGGACATTTAGGAAAACAAACAGTTTTAAATGCTTTAAGAGAGAAGTACTATATCATTGGAGCAAGCAGAAGTATTAAAAAGATTGCATAATTTGTAGAAAGCTCCATACAAGGCCAACTCAACAGTTGATGGGAGATTTGCCCAAAGATAGATTAGAATGTGATATACCACCATTTACGAGCATTGGAATAGATGCCTTTGGTCCTTTTCTTATAGTAAGGGGAAGAGGGAAAGTAAGAGAAAAAAGATATGGATTAATATTTTCATGTTTATATTCATTAGATACTGATGCATTTATCAATGCTCTAAGAAGATTTATCAGCCGTAGAGGTAATGTAAAATTGATCCGATCAGATAATGGATTGAACTTTGTAACATAGAATTGAAAGGACAAGTTAAAAATTGGAATAATAAGCAAGTAAATAAATTCTTTGAGCAAAAAGAAATACAGTGGTTATTCCAACCCCCTCATAGTTCTCATAAAGGAGGTCATTTTGAAAAACACATTAGAACTGTAAGAAACATATTACAAGCTTCACTCTTAGAACAGCCAATAAGGTTGACAGATGATAACTTGAACACTTTGTTCTGTGAGATAGAATTCATTATAAATAACAGACCAATATAACAGAATTTTCAAATGATTTAGAAAACTTAGAAGCTTTGACACCAAATCATCTACTAACCCTTAAAGGCAATATAACTTTTCCTCCAGGATTATTTCAAGACAAAGATTGTTACTTATATAAAAGATGGAAACAAGTTCAGTATCTTGCTGATTTATTTTGAAAAAGATGGATCAAAGAATATGTCCATTTATTGCAAAAAAGAAGTAAATGGTTAGCAGAAAAAGAATCACACAAAGAAGGAATAGATGCCTTTGGTCCTTTTCTTATAGTAAGGGGAAGAGGGAAAGTAAGAGAAAAAAGATATGGATTAATATTTTCATGTTTAAGTAGTAGAGCCATACATTTAGAGATGTTATATTCATTAGATACTGATGCTTTTATCAATGCTCTAAGAAGATTTATCAGCCGCAGAGGCAATGTGAAATTGATCCGATCAGATAATGGATTGAACTTTGTAAAAGCTAACAAAGAATTGAAAGGACAAGTTAAAAATTGGAATAATAAGCAAGTAAATAAATTCTTTGAGCAAAAAGAAATACAGTGGTTATTCCAACCCCCTCATAGTTCTCATAAAGGAGGTCATTTTGAAAAACACATTAGAACTGTAAGAAACATATTACAAGCTTCACTCTTAGAACAGCCAATAAGGTTGACAGATGATAACTTGAACACTTTGTTCTGTGAGATAGAATTCATTATAAATAACAGACCAATAACAGAATTTTCAAATGATTTAGAAAACTTAGAAGCTTTGACACCAAATCATCTACTAACCCTTAAAGGAAATATAACTTTTCCTCCAGGATTATTTCAGGACAAAGATTGTTACTTATATAAAAGATGGAAACAAGTTCAGTATCTTGCTGATTTATTTTGGAAAAGATGGATCAAAGAATATGTCCCTTTATTGCAAAAAAAGAAGTAAATGGTTAGCAGAAAAAGAATCACACAAAGAAGGAGATTTGGTTCTTTTAATAGATGACTTCAAACCAAGAAATATGTGGAATTTAGGAAAAATAGTAAAAGTTTATAAAGATGACTCAAACAGAGTGAGAATAGTAGATGTAAAAATAAATAAAGACAAGAATACTTTAAATACAACAGTTTTGAAAAGACCAATAACAAAATTAATCTTGCTGAGAGAAAGTGCAGGATTATAACAAGAAGACAACAGAATTATAAACTCTAAGGAAACTAAGAATAACAAGAAAACTTAATATTCTTAGCAAAAGGGGGAATATGTTATATTTTCCATTAAAATATAAAAAATAGGAAAATTAGGATTATAGAAAATTCATTACTATATGTACTATGTGAGCATCAACTATGGTTACAAAATATTACCAAAATATTACAAGAGTAGAAAAGCAAAAATGATTGCAACACAGAAAAAATTTGCTGAGGAAATCAGAATACAGGGTGTGACAACATTAAGGGCTTGCAAATAGAATAAAGGCTAAAGAAAGCCCAATATTAAGTAAAAACTAGTAATTAGGAAGATACTGCAAGCAAATATAAGCTACTGCAGAAACTCAAACAGGCTATTGAAGCAACAAAACTGCCAACTTTGCCAAAGTAAATTGAGAAAATAAAAGCAAAGTACAGAATTTGAACTTCAATCAACATTAGGAGCACATTTGAAGAAACACTTAGTACCATCTATTCAATCAAGAGCTTATTAATTTCACAAAGAAGAAACTATTGAGGTGGAATTACTAGCAATTGACTAATACTTCAAGCTGAATCCTAAAAGCCAAAAAATCACTTAGTAATTAATAAGGAAGCTATAGAAGAGTCCTGAGAACATCAAAGAAACTCTATAAAAGCTAAAAATTTATCCAGAAGAAATAAAAAAGGGATTTTCAGCTATTAGAGCCATCTTCAAGCAACTTTATTGATAAAGCAGCAGCCCTACAATTTGAGTAATATAAGACATCCACCCTAAGCTCAGCTATTTCTGAAATCCAATACATCAGTAATTAGAAGGTAATAGTAATT
>JABUQX010003170.1:30000-52500 GCA_015478945.1 Trachelipus rathkii
TCAACATAGTCAAAAACGCTGTATCATTCCGCTACATCCAGGGGGGTAGTTGACCCGCCCCCAAAACCTTAAAAATGGACTTAGAAGGCTGAAATTTGGTGAGCGTATAGAAGAGAATGAATAAAATAGAATGCTGATGTTAAATTAGCTGGTGAAGCATATGGGCCGGAGCCGGAGCCGGAGCCGGAGCCAGAGCCGGAGCCGGAGCCGGAGCCGGAGTCGATTGCGGAGTCTGACTATAAAAAGCTAGTAAATATCGAAAAATATATTGAATTTTGGAGAGTGGTTAGAAGAGAATGAATGAATTAGTATACTGAGGATAAGTTAAGTACCGGCTCAAATGACTCAGTGCGGTGTTGTGCGGTGCAGCATTATCAAACATGTACTTAACGCTCGTCAAAAATCTATCATGACGGGTGTCAAACAGGGGTGGAACGTCGCAAAAATGAGATTCTCGTGGTTAATTTCCGAAGGCCAGAGTCCCCATGGCCCCAGTGGGGGGTCATTTATATGGTTTCAATTCGACCTCGATTGAACCCAAATACCATACCTTAGCAAAGGAGGTGTTAGAGATATCGTATCCTCTTCAAACTTGGTATGTATTCTTTATATGGGCCAACATAGTCATAGACGCTGCATCATTCCGCTATGTCTGGGGAAGTAGGGGGGAACTCGCCCCCAAAAGCTTAAAAATGGATTTTGGAGGCTGAAATTTGGTGAACATATAGAAGAAAATGCATGAAATAGAACGCTGATGTTAAATTAAGTGGCGAATCATATAGGCCGGAGCCGGAGCCGGAGTAAATTGCGGAGCATGACTGGAAAAACCTAAGAAATAGACTTAAAAGGTTGAATTTTGGAGAGTGGTTAGAAGAGAATGAATGAATTAGAGTACTGAGGATAAGTTAAGTACCGGCTCAAATGACTCAGTGCGGTGTTGTGTGGTGCAGCATTATCAAACATGTACTTAACACTCTAATATTAGAATAAATGAGGTGTCTCCACCTATGTTTTCACTGATGTAGAACTCATTTTTGAGGGTTTCATAACCCTGAAATGAAGTGGAGGGTCCCCCAGGAGGGGTCCACCTTCAAAAAAGAAGAAGAAAAGCACAGAAGACGAAGGAAGATTTAAGAAGGAAAAAGAAGTAGGAAAAAGAAGAAGTCTCGTATGACGGATCAAATGAGTCATTGGAGGTATTGATGCCAGCACCGGTGCGGAGTCGGTGCGGTGCCGAGTTAGTAAACATGTACTTAGAACCATGATGTTGGTATGCTTATATATGTTTTCGGTGACGTAGAGCATGAATAACATAGTTTCAATGCTCTCAAAGGAGTCTAAGGTCTCCATTTGAGAGGGGCATAACTCCAAAAAGGGGTTCTGCCTTTAAAATGAAATTTTAAATGGCAGTAAGCTAATAATACATAGACTTACGGTCTAGCAACAGTCCTATGTTGCACAAATATACGAAACTTAACACAGAAAACTTAAGTGACACTCTCTTAGTCATACACATTGGCTACCAAAATGTTGCACAAAATATGAAACTCAGTCCTATAATGTATATATGTATGGCACTTAACACAGTGACACTCTCTTATTCGTTCACAATGGCTACCAAATACTGTACAAAATATGAAACTCAACACAATTATACACCACAAGCTAAGTATTAGCTGTTCAGTCTAACTTAATCTATCATTACCTAACAGGGCTAAATGCATCAAGCTAACATAGTCCAACGTAACCTAACTCATATAACTTTTCAATCACGACATCTCAGTTTTTTATATATAGCGTGACGCATCTATGTATTGTTTTTTCTTTTTTTAAAAATATTATTATATAGTTATAGTTTTATTTTTACTTAAAAACTTTTAATTAAAAAAAAATATTTATTTTGTTAAAAAGATTGTAAAAAACATTTTGTTTTTAATAAAACATATACTTTACGGACCCTAAAGCAGTAAAGCTGTATGGCAAACAGCCTCAATATACCCAATGTTTCACTGCTTTACTGCTTTATGTATCGTTTTACCGCTTTACGTCATATTTTTGGCACGTATTAAGTATAAACATAAAAAAATAGGTTCTATGCACGAACATGACATATAATTTATTAAAAACATTATATGTTTAACTAAATCTTTTTTATTCTTTTGATGTTTACAACCGAAAAACCAATTTTACATTTATATTTTCATTCAATGTTAACTAAAAATATTTCAAATTTTTTTTTAAATTTCTAAAAATAAATTTAACATAAAACAACGAATTTAATATTATCACTGACTAAATACAACAACCTAAGAAGAAAAAGGAAAAAAGAAGAAGTTTGCATGACGGATCAAATGAGTGATTGTAAGTGTTGGTACCAACACCATTGAGGGGGCTGGTGAGGTGCCGAGATAGTAAACATTTGCTTAACACCCTGATATTAGTGTTTTTATATATGTTTTGTGTGACGTAGAGCAGGAATAACATAGTTTCAATACTCGCAAATGAGTCTGAGGACCCCCCTTAAGGGGTTCCCAGCTGAAAAAAAGAAGAAAAGTACAGAGGATGGAATATCAGATAAAGATGAATGAGGAAATAAGAAGAAGGAAAAGGAGAAGAAGTCTCATATGGAAGAGTAACTGCGTCAATGTTTGCACCGTCGCTGAAGCCGAAGGCGGAGCCGGTGCTGGAGTTGGAGAAAGAAGCAAAACACAGACTGCATATCTAAGGAAGTTGGATTAACAAGAAGTAAAGAAAAAAAAGTCTCATGTGTCAGTGTAAAAGAGTCATGACACGAACCGGTACCGGATGCCGGTGCTGGTTCAAATAATGGTGTGGAACTAGAATAGTAAAAGATATATTTTAATAATAATATTGGTCTCCTTATATGGGTTAACGGTACCGTAGAAAATAAATAACACAGTTTCAGAACTCTCAAGGGTAACCACGAGACCCCCCAACAGGGATCCCTCCGAATTTTTTTATTTTTAGAAAAAAATCTGTTTCATTAATACAGTTTCTTGAAAAACATTTCATTTAAAAGAAAATATGTTTCATTATTAAAGTTTTTTTGAAAAAATATTTAGTTTATGAAAAAAAAATTTATATTTTTAAAAAACATTTTGTTTTTTAAGGAAAAAAGTTGTCAGATTTTCAATAAGAAATATGTTTCTATTGACCCTAAGGCACTAAAGCAGTTAAGCAGTAGTGAAAACAACCCCTAAGGGGGGCCCACTCCCCATCAGGCTATGCTGTATTGTTTACTGTTTTACTACTTTACCTTATATTTGGATATGTATATTGCACAGACACGTTGTAATAATTAGTTCTTTGTATAAACACAAAACAAAAATAAGTTCTTATGTATGAACATAACATAAAATTATTAAAAACATTTTATATTTTACTAATATTCATTCTTTTTAATTAAAAAATACCAATTAACCATTAGATCATTAGATCAAACTCTAATCAACCACATATACCACCCCTCCAATACCATGACGATCCATTTGATTAAGCAATTAAAGTCATGATTTATTGATTAAAGTCCTAATTAAACTTAATTATTTGTACAACGTAGCGTAAAAATGTTTCATTTTAAAAAAATATATCATCTATAAGTGATTAAAGTCATATTTAAGTATCAATGCTATACAAACATTACAGGAAAACAAGTTCTTTTACACGATCACAACGTAAATTTTATTAAATCTTTCTATTCTTTAATGTTTACAACATAAAAATAATATATCTAACACACCTAACATATGAATAAACAGCTAGCTAGCATTAACAAAATTCACTGTATGATAACGGTAAACCAGATAACATCACCTTATAATACTTAACCTAAACCTACTTTTTTTTCACCATAACTCGAACATATCAGTGTTAATTTACACTATCATAGTAATATTTAGCAAAACGTTACAAAAAATTTATCATAACCTAACTATCTATCACTCTATTCGACAAATAAATGCTAGCAAAACTAAGTTTTAACATCAATAAAGCATATATAACATTACCTGTAGGCGGAGTCAGTTTGGAGATTGAGAGAGTAGTAATAGTAATGGTAGTTGTAATAGTAGTTGTAATGGTAGTTGTAAGGCCTCAGCCCATCGGGCTGAGGCTTACCCCTTCTTCGGAGTGGTATTGCCCGCTTACACCCCTTCGGGGTGATCTCCAATCTGGGGATTCATACCCCCTTCAAGGGGTAAATCCCTTTAGGGTTTCTCTCGGTTGGAGATGTACTCCTTTAGGTACTTTATTACATAGTGAAAATTAATTTTAGTATCCGTTGTATAATGAGTGAAGTAGCAGACTTCGGGGTAGCACAGATGGGTTAACGTTAGTATTGTTAGGTATGAGAGAGTGTTAGGAGGTATGCAAGCCTTCTTGGCAAGGAAATAACCACAGTTATATACTAAGTTGAGATGAGTATGATAATATGTTTAAATTTCGATGTGTCATGATTGGATAGGTTGAGAACTTATTCATAGTTATTAGGTTAGACAGGTTCTTGGAATGTTATTTGGATATATAGTGCCTCAGTTTTGCTAAGTAATGATTGAATAGGTAGAGAACTTATTCATAGTTCCCTATGTTAATGTCTTATTCATAGTTCCATATGTTAGTATCTATGGTAGGTTATAGCACTTTGTAAATGTTATATATGTTGCTAATGTTCAATTTCGATGGGTTATGGTGAATAGAGGTTTACATGTTAAGCTATTTTGTTACGTTGGGAATGTAATTTTATGTTAACAGTAATGAATAGTTAGGTACTTGAGAGACATTGGAATTATTCAAAGAATCATATGTTAGTTACAAACTGCCAAGTTACGTTATTAGGATAGATAGGGTCTTGGTATGATATTTGGATATATAATGATACATCCTTGTTCGTGGCTGCATTTTTTTTTATTCAAATCTATTGCATGTTGGATGCCCAATGATGCGTTCACGCAACGCATAAAATCGGGCCCTAATTTTCAATAAAACCTTTCCAAAAATTTTTGATTGACGATTTTGGTCATATAATATCATAATACATGATATATTAAAATATAAAGCGATTCCCAAAACATAAATTA
Organism: Trachelipus rathkii; assembly: GCA_015478945.1. Taxonomy (NCBI): domain Eukaryota; kingdom Metazoa; phylum Arthropoda; class Malacostraca; order Isopoda; family Trachelipodidae; genus Trachelipus; species Trachelipus rathkii. The sequence goes on from JABUQX010003170.1 coordinate 35,097, forward strand.
TTTCTGGGCATATATGGGTTAAGTTTTTGTTAGATTTTGTTAGATTTGAATTTGTAAAGTATTGAATTTTTGTTAATAATAGCGAATTATGCGTACCTAAGGTATGTTAGATACGTAAAAAGTATTAAAAGACTAAAATTTATGCTGTAATCATAAAAAAGAACTTACTTTTATATAATGTTTGTATCTCATTGATACCTAAATATGACTTTAATCACTTATAGTCGATATTTTTAATAGACAAGAATAAAAATTGATGCTAACATAAATGTTTTTAACAATTTTATGTAGTGTTTATAAATGAATAAGTTTATTTAGGACTTTAATCACTTGATCCATTGATTAATTGATATTTTTACTAAAAAATCAGTAAAAATTTAAAAACAAAATAAAAATATAGGAGTTTAAGTTACAGATGAAAATGAAAACATGTAAATGTTTCAGGTTAAAAGAAGATGGTGTATTCGAAATATTATAGTTAATGTTTAAAAATAAAATAAAAAAGTGTCTCTTTGAAAAGAAAAAATATAAAAAGTGTAGAAAACGGCATAACTCTACATCTCTTAAATGTTGTACTTTAAAAAAATATATATATTTGTTTAAGTCCATGTTCGAAGTTTAGAAAAAACGAGTAATATGAAATATAAATGTATTTGGCTGAATAGAAAAAGGAAATATATTTATTAATGATGAAAATCCTTCGGGGTTTCTATCACCTACTATTACTACTACCATTACTATTACTACTCTCTCCATCTCCAAACTGACTACAGGTAATGTTTTATATGCTTTATTGATGTTAAAACTTTGTTTTGCTAACATTTATTTGTCGAATAGAGTGATAGATAGTTAGGCTATGATAAATTTTTTGTAACGTTTTGCTAAATATTACTATGATAGTGTAAATTAACACTGATATGTTTGAGTTATGGTGGAAAAAGTAGGTTTAGGTTAAGTATTATAAGGTGATGTTAGCTAGTTTACCGGTATTATAAAGTGAATTTTGTTAATGCTAGCTAGCTGTTTATTCATATGTTATGTATGTTAGATATGCTATTTTTATGTTGTAAACATTAAAGAATAGAAAATTTAATAAAATTTACGTTGTGATCGAGTAAAAGAACTTGTTTTCCTGTAATGTTTGTATAGCATTGATACTTAAATATGACTTTAATCACTTATAGAGGATATTTTTTTTAAATGAAACATTTTTGCGCTGATAATTAAGTTTATTTAGGATTTAGTCACTAAATCATGACTTTATTCGCTTAATCAAATGGATCTCATGGTATTGAATGCTTGATCCTAGTTTGATATAATGATTTAATGATTAATTGGCATTTTTTAATTAAAAAGAATGAAAATTAGTAAAAACAAAGTGCTTTTAATAATTTTATGTAATGTTCATACATAAGAACTTATTTTTTTTTGTGTTTATAGAAAGAACTAATTATTACAACGTGTCTGAGCAAAATAGTCCAAATATGATGTAAAACAGTAAAACAGTAAACAATACAGCATAGCCTGATAGGGAGGGGACCCATTTAGGGGCTGTTTGCGCTACTGCTTTACTGCTTTAATGCCTTAGGGTCATTAGAAACATATTTTTATTAAAATCTGACAACTTTTTTCCTTTAAAAACAAAATGTTTTTTAATTATAAATATAAAAAAAAATTTTCATAAACAAAATGTTTTTTTCAAAAAAAACTTTAATAATGAAACAAGTTTTCTTTTAAGTGAAATGTTTTTCAAGAAACTAATAATGAAACAGGATTTTTTTCTAAAAATAAAAAATTTCGGAGGGATCCCTATTGGGGGGGGGGTCTCGTGGTTACCCTTGAGAGTTCTGAAACTGTGTTATTTATTTTCTACGGTATTGTTAACCCGTATAAGGAGACCAATATTATTATTAAAACTTAACTTTTACTATCCTAGTTCCACACCATCATCTGAACCAGTACCGGCATCCGGTACCGGTTCGTGTCATGACTCTTTTACACTGACACATCAAACATTTTTCCTTTCCTTCTTGTTAATCCAACTTCCATAGATATATAGTCTGTGTTTTGCTTCTGTCTCCAACTCCAGCACCGGCTCCGCCTTCGGCTTCAGCACCGGTGCAAACATTGCCGCCGTTACTCTTCAATATGAGACTTCTTCTTCTTTTCCTTCTTCTTATTTCCTCATTCATCTTTACCTGATATTTAATCCTATGTACTTTTCTTCTTTTTTTTCAGCTGGGAACCCTTTAAGTGGGGTCCTCAGACTCATTTGCGAGTATTGAAACTATGTTATTCATGTTCTACGTCACCGAACACATATAAACACATTAATATCAGGGTGTTAAGTAAATGTTTACTATCTCGGCACCGCACCGGTCCCCTCAACGGTGTCGGTACCAACACTTACAATCGCTCATTTGATACGTCATACAGACTTCTTTTTTCCTTCTTCCTCTAAGGCTGTTGTATTTAGTCAGTAATAATATTAAATTCGTTGTTTTATGTTAAATTTATTTTTAGAAATTTAAAAAAACTTTGAAATATTTTTAGTTAACATTGAATGACAAATATAAATGTAATTTAGCAATTGGTGTTTTTGTTTCAAACATTAAAAGAATTAAAAAAAAAGAAAAAATAAATTTTAAGGTAAAAAAAAAAACCCATAATAATGTTTTAAATAAATTATATGTCATGTTCGTGCATAGAACCTATTTTTTTTATGTTTATACTTAATACGTGCCAAAAATATGACGTAAAGCAGTTAAACGATACGTAAAGCAGTAAAGCAGTAAAGCAGTAAAACATTGGGTGGGAAGAGGGTGGGGTGGGGCTCCCTTTGAGACTGTTTGCCCTATTGCTTTACTATTTTAGGGTCCTTAAAGTACATGTTTTATTAAAAACAAAATGGTTTTTAACAAACTTTTTAACAAAATAAATAAATATTTTTTGTAAATTAAAAGTTTTTAAGTAAAAATAAAACTATAACTATATAATAATATTTTTAAAAAAGAAAAAACATAAACAGATGCGCAAGCTCTATATAAAAGTTTTGGGATTAACGGTAGTTTATATGAGTTTAGTTTACGTTGGAATATGTTTAGTTTTTGATGCATATGGCCCTGTTAGGTAATAATATATTAAGTTAGACTGAACAGCTAATACTCAGCTCGTGGTGTATAATTGTGTTGAGATTTATATTTTGTAGAGTATTTGGTAGCCATTGTGACGAATAAGAGAGTGTCACTGTGTTAAGTGTCATACATATATTCATTATAGGACTGAATTTCATATTTTGTGTGCAACATTTGGTAGCCAATGTGTATGACTAAGAGAGTGTCACTTAAGTTTTTCTGTGTTAAGTTTCGTATATTTGTGCAACATAGGACTGTTGCTAGACCGTAAGTCTATGTATTATTATTTTGTTTCTCCTAAAATTTATTTTAAGGGCATAACAAAATATATTTTGGGTATCTCTAGTATAATGACTATTATGACTCCTTTTGAGAGCTTGAAACTATGTTATTCTGCTCTACCTCACCGAACATATATAAGCATAACAACATCATTGTTCTAAGTAATGTTTACTAACTCGGCACTGCACGCCGACTCCGCACAGGTGCTGGCATCAGTCCTCCAATGACTCATTTGATCCGTCTAAGTGATTTTCTTCTTTTTTCTACTCTTCTTTTTTTCCTTCTTCATCTTCCTTCGTCTTTTCTGTGTTTTTCTTTCCTTTTTTTGCATCGTAGACAGGCACGTGCCTGCCTCAAACTCATTTCAGGGTTTTGAACACTCAAAAATGAGTTATACGTCAATGAAAACATAGGTGGAGACACCTCATTTATTCTAATATTAGAGTGTTAATACATGTTTGTTAATGCTGCACCACACAGCATAGCACTGAGTCATTTCAGCCGGTACTTAACTTATCTCAGTACTCTCAATTCATTCATTCTCTTCGAAACCACTTCCCAAAATTCACCTTTAAGTTCTATTTGATAGGTTTTTCCAGTCAGGCTCCGCAGTCGACCCCGGCTCCCGGCTCTGGCTCGCTCCGGCTCCGGCGTCCGGCTCCGCTCCGGCTACGGCTCCAGCCCATATGCTTCGCCACTTAATTTAACATCAGCATTCTATTTCATTCAGTCTCTTTTATACGCTTACCAAATTTCAGCCTTCTAAGTCCATTTTTAAGGTTTTGGGGCGGGGTCCCCCTACCCCTGGATTTAGCGGAATGATACAGCGCCTATGACTATATTGACCAATATAAAGAATGCATTCCAAGTTTGAAGAGGATACATTATCTCTAACACCTCCTTTGTTAAGGAGGTATTTGGGTTCAATCAAGGTCGAATTAAATGAATGAGTCACAGGAGATTTTACTCTTCATCGGCGGGATTCGAACATTGGACTCCGCGTCGCAGAGTTAACAATAACCGGATGCTCTAACCACTAGGCCATCCACGTCCCATAAAGAACGTTTCAAGCGTAGTTTTTAAGCACCCGGTTTTCTCATCCCATAATTGCCATGGGGACTCTGGCGTTCTGGAAATTAGCCACGGGAATCTCATTTTTGCGACGTTCTACCACTGTTTGACACCCGTCCTGATAGGTTTTTTGATGAAGGGTAAGCCGTCTACGAAAAATGCATGTTGGTGAGTTCTAAAACCGTAAAGAGTCATCCGAGCGGGTCAAACGCAACGGCAGTCGACTCGGCATACCTAAAAACATACTATTCCACACCTTGTTTGACCTATTACCTCCAAAAACAAAAATGTTGTATAGAAAGGGGGTAGGGGTATTAACTCTTACTAGGAGTGCTTCGATTCCAATATAAACCATCAGAATCGATTCACCATCATCGATTAAATACTAATCCATATTTTGTTTGACCACTTAGCATCAAAAATAAAAAAGTGGTAAAGAAAGGGGTAGGGTTAAAAACCATAAAAGGGGGTAGGGTACTAACTCATACTAGGAATGCTGCGAGTCCATTATAAACCATCAGAATCGATTCACCATCATCGATTACCTACTAATTCACACCTTGTTCGATCTCGTAGCATAAAAAAACAAAAAAGGGCGGTAGAGTAAAAAACCATAGAGGGGGGTAGGGTTAAAAATCATACTAAAACCATAGTATGAATCCTTCAAAAACCATACGAAGTTTTTCCCAAAACCTTATCACATACGAAGACGAACATCCATATCAGCGGCTTCGCCTTTCATGAGCCGCCTTATCAGCTGGTTCGAATAGACGAACCACCTGAACCAGCTGCAGCCCAAACTCTATGCTCACTACTGTCCACATATATATATATATATATATATATATATATATATATATAATATATATATATATATATATATATATATATATATATATTATATATATATATATATATATATATATATATATATATATATTATATATATATATATATATATATATATATATATATATATATATGTACTAAGTCTAGTACTATATAAGATAATGCTTTTATAATCTTTATTGTAATTGTAAAGCTAGAACTCATTTGAGGCAAAAGCTATTATGATAAGAGTAGAAACAAAGCATCTCTGACCGTTATGTGTATTTATTATGTACGGTAAAATTGCTTACATCTTATAAGATCACACATAACTATTTTTATTCTTTTTTATGTTATTTCAAATTGAAACAGCCAATAGAAAGTCTTTTTCCTACCCGGTTCGATATAGGCGACCGAGGAAGGGAAGGCAGTTCGGCGAACGAGATTAGAGCCGTCAAGGCGCGCTCGGGGCTTGTCCCTGGCACGCTAAATATATTATTTTTGTATTAAAATTGAAGGTGTTATTATATAATTAATGTTCTTATAACAAGATCTCTTGTAAGTGTCAATTTGATAAGCAATGTTGATCATCATTGAAATAATAAGATATAAAAATTAGAGAGAATGGTGAATAAGATCTAGCACAGTACATGGAGGCACTATAGCACTCGCCCCTGTGCGAATCAATCTAATGAATATAATATTTGGATTCGAGTTCTCACGAAAATGTATTCGAAGGGTCTGTAACCCAGTCCATATTTATTATACAAAATAGAAATTGTCTATTATGATCTGTGTAAAAAAAAAACAAGAAAGAATATTAATAAAGAAAATAACATCAACTATTTTTTTATACACCTTTCATCATATTAATTATTGTACCCGATAAGTGAGGCGTTTAGCGGCAAGATGAATACGGCCACCCACGCATACACCTGTAATAATAAAAATAATAATAATATTAACTGATACCCAATAAATAATCACGAGTACACCTATAATAATAATAATAATAATAATAATAATAATAAATAATAATAATAATAATAATAATAATAATAATAATAATAATAATAAAATAAATTCTTAAAAATATATCGTAATGAAAATAATAACAACAACAATAATAACAATAATAATTAAAATAAATGAACAAAAATAATAATAATAATAATAATAATAATAATAATAATAATAATAATAATAATAATAATAATAATAATAATAATAATAATAATAATAATAATAATAATAAATAAAATAAAAAACCACGGTGATAATAATCTGTACAATAGTATTTAGTGAAAATTTATTTTATAAGTTAGTAAAAAGAAGTAAGTCTTGAGAGTCTATATTGTTAATACTGAAAACGTAAGTGGTAGCGTGAAGAAAGTTTCTTGTTATAAAAAAAAATTAAAAAAAGTCGTTGCCCAGTAAATAGTTCTTTAATAAACTGAAAATCACCATAAAAAAAATGAAAAAAATGAAAAAAAGGTGCTGTGGCGGCAGTGAGCTTGAAGAACAGCTACAAAAAAAAGCTGCCAAAGTCGCAAGAAGGCCGTAAACATAATTTAAAAAAAAAGAAAAAAAAGATCTTCCAACGAATTCCGATACAAGAAAGCTTCGACCTGCTAGTATATGGGGGTGGGTAGAGAGAAGAACTCCCCACCATTGAGATCCTCCAAAAGCACTTAAGAAAAAGCTTTCTTTAAAATGTTGAAACTCAAGAGGAGGAAAGTCAGATTCCTGATTTGAGGACTCACGGTCCAAACGATCTAGCCTGTTACTCATCGAAGTAGGCTTAACTTCAAAATTTGGATGAGAACAAGCGAGTCTGCAATAACAAAAACGAAAAAAATAAAGGCTCACAATAAGGAAAAAGAGACCGAAAGAAAAACTAAAACTCAAAATTGTTGTCTGTTAGAGCGCTGAATCCACTCGTAATGTTGCCCAGAGGTCATAGAAAGAGGCATAGGAATCGCTCTCCAGGCATATGTTTTTTTTTTTTCAACGAAAGTATTTTTTTTTAAGTGCAAATTTAATCTTATAATTATTTTGTTTTATTAAAAAGTAATTAAAATATATTATAATCCGGCAGCATAATGACGTTATAAATAATGGAAAATCGGATAGGTTTATTTTTTTTGACATAGAATAATTATAATATTCGCATGTAAAGGAAGACTCTCGTAGTTTCCTAAAAAGTTAGTCAGAGAGGAAATTATTCATAACGAACGAGAATGGAGGAACCCCCTTTCATTTTCTTGCCTATTCCCCCACAACGAAGGAATGGGAGATGGAAACGTATTTATCTGCGTGTAACACGGGGAACAACAACTTCTCCTGTTCCATTAGATTCACTGACCCTATTTTCATGAATGAGGAAATCACATTTGTTTTTCATTAACTTGTATTTTTAGGTTATTCCCGACAGTTCATCTCAAAGCAGTGTCATAGGACAAAGGCATGCTGGAGATCTCCATTTTAAAATTATTGTATGTTATTTATTGATTTTAATACTTAGATTAGAAAGGTCCTCTGATTATAAAATTTAATGGAAATTATTATAATTAGTAATATACGATGTTTATTTTGGGTGTCAAATTACAATGTCTTGATTTTAAATTATTTGTGATTTTCTCTTATGGTGCCGTCTAATTAATATATTTTTCGAAGTATTAGAATCACATTTAAAATTTATCATGTATGAAGAACGAGAGAAATATAACCTTTGTTCATGGTACCATATGAGATTGGGAGGACTATGAACTCCAAATAGACATCTGACGTCATTTGGGTAGCTGCAGGTCTAAAGGCAAGCAGATCTAGGCTTTTAAACAAACAAAAAAACAAACAAAAAAAAGGTGGGAGCTTGTCTCTAAAAATGAGGTAAATTCTACTGAAATATTAGTGTTGCCAACTTAAAAAATTTTTTAAAAAAGTATTATTAAAATTGAAGCTGTGTAATTCTTGCGTGCTTGGATGCCACCAGATGTAACTAAGTCTAGTACTATATAAGATAATGCTTTTATAATCTTTATGTAATTATAAAGCTAGACCTCATTTGAGGCAAAAGCTATTATAATAAGAGTAGAAACAAAGCATCCATGTTAGGGTTTATGTGTATTTTATTTATATAGAGTAAAATTGCTTACATCTTATAAGATCACACATAACTATTTTATTCTTTTTATGTTATTTCAAATTGAAACAGCAATAGAAGGTCTTTTTCCTACCCGGTTCGATATGAGACCGAGGAAAGGAAGAGTTCGGCGAACGAGATTAGAGCCGTCAAGGTGCGCTCGGGGCTTGTCCCTGGCACGCTAAATATATTATTCTTTGTATTAAAATGGAAGTAATAATCATTTAATGTTTTATAACAAGATCTCTTGTAGGTGTGATACGCTATGTTGACCATCAGTGAAGTAATAAAGATATAAAAAATTAGAGAGATCGGTGAATTAGATCTAGCACAGTACATGGAGAGGCACTATAACACTCGCCCCTGTGCGAATCATTCTAATAAAATATAATATTAATAATCAAGTGCTCACGAAAATGTATTCGAAGGTTCAATGACCCAGTCCTTATTTATTATACAAAATTAGAAATTGTCTTATTATGATCGTGATAAAAAACGATAAAACAAAAACAAGAAAGAATATTAATAAAGAAAATAACATTAACTATTTTTTTATACACCTTTCATCATGTTAATTATTGTACCCGAGAGGTGAGGTATTAATTATATGCTTTAATTTAAATCACCTCTGACTCGGTACATTATATATATATATATATTTATAAATAACCATATAATATATATATATAATATATATATATATATATATATATATATATATTATATATTATAATATAGTATATATATATATTATATAGTATATATATTATATATATATATATATAATAATACAATTATATATATATATAATATATATATATTATATGATATATATTACTATATATATACTATATATATATATATATAATATACTATATAATATAATTATATATAATTATATATTATATATATATACGAACTGAACGGCTTGCCTATCGATTATATGTTCGTTAATCGGTTTTTGTTCTTCTACAGGATATATTATTTAAATAGAAAAGAATTATTTATAATATTTAAAATTATTATAAATTTAAAAACTGAAAATCAAGTCAAATCTAACATATATTAATATAATTAATATATAATATATATTAATATTATTATATATAGTTATAATATATATATATATATATATATATATATAATATATATATATATATATATAATAATATATATATAATATATATATATATGTATAATAATATATATTTATATATAATATTAATACAAGAGAAATGCTAAGTAACTTCAATTAAAATTTGTATTTGTAAATACCCATGATGTAGTTTTCACCAATGCTGGGATTCTACCGATATACCTAGCAGATTGAAGTCTGCAGTCGCCTTTAATGATCCACCTATCGCTCATCGACGTAGTGAAATCAAAAGAACCGCAGAACACTGGACATCTGTAGGGTTTAGGTAGATCGAATTGCCTATGCGATTGTTGTGTGATAATATACATTCAGGGTTTTTTTTTTTTGTTATTTACTAATACAATTAATTATAGTCTTAACTTAATATTAATTATAATGAATTAACAATTATCAATGAATTATATATGTCATATAGGATATTATCATTCGTAAGATGACTGATGCTCTTATACTATTATATATAATTAATTTTCGATTGGTAAGGGAATATTTTAATTATGCAAAATTTCCATTTAAACCATACATAAAATAAATAGTGGCTTTCTATTTTTATTATATATTATATATGTTATAGAATGAATGGCTATTATTTAAAACGATAAATATCTTCGAATAGTATACACACGTATACTAGGGTGAAAATAACTCAATAAATATACATTAATATGGAAAATTACTATATATGTTATATTTGCTTCATTAAAAAAAATAGTTAATAAAAAATAAATACATAATTTCATGAAATATACATAAATTATATCATCTTCACAGATAATACGGCGAGTTGAAATTACATAAGATAAAATATACCATTAAAAAATTTGTGAAATCTGAGTACGTATAAAAACTATAGTACATAATTAATATGTATAAATAAAATTATATATTAAAAAATATATAAATATAAATAAGGGTAGGATCCTCGAAGATCGATCAGGAGGTACAGTAGAGAGACGTTTCTCAATTAACCCCGTAAGGAGGTGACGTGATTAGAATCCCCCCTATCACCCAAATATATTATCTCAATAAAGATAGAGGGGTTCGGAGACCCTTCCCGGAGGGGATAGGAAATAGTCCTACCCTGTCTTTTGCCGTTGAGCCGCAGTTTAAAAAAAGAAAAGTACCAATACCTTTCTCCCCACCTTTTATAGCGGGATTTATTTTATATGCAGCTAAGTGCCTTACTCAGTCCTGAGAAAGGAAGACCAGTCTGTTGTAGGGAAGGTCTTCTCCAGGTGGAACAGAAAAATCCGGCGAGCCTCTGGAGCAGGAAGCGTAAAACCCAACTCATCCGCCACGACCCCAGGAGCAGAGATGATATCAGAGGTATGCGGGCCGTAAGATGCGGGACGTAACAAGCAGGATTGGTGGATCTATCTGCATGGTGTTTTCGTGAAATTTTTAGCACCTTTTTATGGACCGATGATACAGGCGAAGAAGAATGAACGGTGGAAGCGTAGTTGCGAAAAATTGTTTCAAAGTACTGCGATTCATACGCAGGGAACGGGCTGCCGAAGCTTTAAACAGAATCAAGTTGAAAGATATGGGAGTTTGTTTATGTAGCCTATATAATTTACGCTTTTCACGATTAGACCGAGCACACCCCTGGTTCCACCAGGGGGCTGTCGATTTTCGGGTCCCAGATGAACGGGGTATATGGTCCGTTGATGCCTGGATGATTGCTTCCTGAAAGTACGTGAAGGCATCCGCCAGCGACGGGAAAAGGGTAGTTGCAAGAAAGATGAGAAAGTAAGTGGCCTGATGAAAGGAAGACCAGTCTGTTCTGTCGCAGTGCCAGCCAGGATAAGGTTGTTGCTGCGGACTGGGGCTGAAGGATGGTATCACGATTGGGTAGTGGTCACTACCACAGAGGAAAGCCGACCTTTCCCACCTAAAACGATCTAAAGACGAGATGGAACACGAGACGTCAACACAGGAAGAAGTGCCTGTATCAAAAAGTTCAAAGGTTGGAAGGCCCGTATTGAGACATCTCAATGAGAAATCCTGCAAAATACTCAATATCCAATCGGCATTGGGAGAAATAACAGTCTCCCCACAAAGGGTTAAAGTCACCGAGGACCAAAATGGGCGATGGGAGACACTTGAAAAAATAGACGAGGTCCTTCTTGGTACATTTGCATCTGGGCGCTAGATACACTGAGCAGTGTAAGCGGTGTGTCAAGATGGATACAAGCTGCTACGCCATGTAAGGTGAGGGTGGAATCGGAGTGAATGGGACAGACTCGTGAAGCAGGATCGATGCCCCCTCTGTCACTGGCTCCACGATTCAGGGAAATAAGGGATTCCTTGTACCTTGGGAGGTTGTAAAAGGTCTCGGTCGCGAAGTTGCAGTTCCTGGAAACAAACAGCCAACGGCTGATGAGCTACAAGCAACCTCTTCAGCTCTTTGCAATTAACAAAATATCTACGACAGTTCCATTGGAGGAAACGTGCGATAAATGGTAATGGAATCAATGTTCAGGGAGATCCGTGAAAATAGTCACTATGTTTTGGGATTTGGCAGTCTTCTCGGAGGATAAAGTCTGACGGTCCCGTGAACCGCCAGACGACCCACTGACCGGAATGTCAAACCCCCAGGGGAAGGGGAAGATCATACAGCACTGACATGTGTTGACTTCCTGGCTTAAGAGTGGGGTTCCTGTTCATTACAGGAGAGGATTCGCCAAGATGGCATGCCAAGTCACGCTCCACATTCTGAACACACTTTCAAGCATGCGCACCTTTGCCAAACTTCTAAGCAGACTGGGAAGGGGGATATGTCTCCCCCAAGAGGTGTGTGATCAAAGGCTGGGGAAGATGGAAGAGAATGACAAGTAAGAATGGTGTCAATAGGAGTGATAGGAGACACATTGGAAGACAAGTGTGTGGTGTCTGTAGTCAAATTCTCGGGAGCTATCTTTGGCATGGCTCAGGCGATGGTTCCAAATTTAAAGTGGGTGGAGGGGACGAGGCAGGGACCAGCAGCCGACCCACCCTCAACACACATCGAGGCAGCGGCATGTCTACCCGAAGGACGGCCGCGTAAGGTCTCGTCCAATACCTCCTCTGACCTACCCTTGAACGGGACCAAAGTTTCAGCAGGTGGGAGTCCTATAAAAGAAGAGCAGTCCGAAGAGTCCATTGTGGCATTTGAGTAGGTTTCAGAATTACTTGAATATAGTAGAAGTAAAGCAGTCTTAGGCGGCGTGGGTAACATCAGATCAGAACGAGCAGGTGACCCACGGTTCCGGGTTTTACCCCGTGGGTTGTCAGAGCGGCGAGCCCGTTTTGGCAGGACAGAGACAAGTTCCCCAGAGCAAACGGGTTCCATTTGTTTTAAGAAGTTCGTGGCTCGATGGGCAAGCTAGTACGGATGTCTGGTCTAGGAAGGCCCACTCTCAGACAGGTGTTCGCGAACGTTAAGAGGGTCTTTTTGTTACCCCAGAAAAACCGAAGCAAGTAGTTTCCGGGAGACGGGACAGGCGAGCTCCAAGGCGGCACATGTGCGATTGCCATCAACCTCAGACGCTGAACAGGTCGCAAAATCAGATATTCCCTTGGGAGTGGCATGGACCTCCGCAAGGTGAGTAACATGAGGGTCGTGTGTGTCGGAGATGAACGACGAGAGATCCGGTGGACCATGGTAGAAGAGTTGGGAGGACAAGTGTCCAGAGAAACAGAAACTACCACGCCAGGGGATCCGTTATCCGGCGCGAAAGTCTGAATGAGGGAACGCGAAAGTGGAACAAGTTCCGGACACAACGCACGGGCACGATGGGTAATGGTAGAGGTTACCACAGAGGCAAGGTTCGTCGCCGCAGCATAAGAAAGAGGAAAATTGAGCCAGCTTCCCCTTTGCACGGCGGGTAGCTTCACGACGGTCATACTTATGAAGGGTACACTGCTCAAGGATTTCTTTCTTTAAGGCAAAGGGGCAGTGGACAGAGGAGGCCGGGTGTGGACCACTCTGCAGTAGGGCAACACAGGCAGGATTGTTGCCGTCACAGTCTGGAGCGTGCGAAAGCAATCTTACCACTGTCGACACTATGGTCTGAGGAGCATCCGGCAATCATTTTTGTGGCGGCTGACCAAACTTTAATCGGCACTTGAGGTCCTTTCCGAGACGGGCACATAGGTCCTAACCGGATGCATGGTAACAACCAAGGTCTTCTACTTCTGGGTTGGACGGAAAAGCGCACCACCGAGCAACGCGTAAAGTAAAAGACGAGGATCGTCGTTTGCGAGGTTTCTCCTTACAGTGTTGGGAACCGATAAACGTCGGTGCATGTACGTCGTGTTTTCTGTAAATGAAGGGCAGAATGTCATTTCGATAATCTGAACAGCAAATCCCGGTGCACTATATATGGTTCCCTTTGATGTGTTACGAACATCGCTCAGTTTTAGAAAATGACAGGAATCTCCCAAAGATCGACGAGAAGCAAGTACGCATTGGCCTGTAAATATTGTCTCCGTCAAGAGCAGCGACGGATAGTAAGCGGATAGAACCTTTCCTCATTGGCGTAGCCTGTGGCTCAGTTGTCTGAAGAGCTTCTTCCAAAGCATCACTAGGGATGAGCTGGCTTATAGAAGTCAGTGGACGTGATGAAGTCGAATGTAGATAAAAATAAAGCGGGTAAGAAGTAAGACTGGGGGACCCCCGGAGGGGGGTTTTAGAAAGCAATTGTCGGAGTTTGATTAATCTGGCGTTTAGGAGTGGGACCCTGCTGACGCAGGCACTCCTGCGATGGCTGACGTAAGGATATTCGGAGGTCAAAACAGTCTCAGCTGGTCTAGACGGGATAGTCCTGGAAACAGCTCCGTAATTTAGGACTATTGGTTGGGTTGGTGGAGTACCAACCATTTCATCAACAAGGGTGTAGGGGTTCGCCCGTTGGCACTGTCTTGTTGATGTCTTTTGATGTATTCGATAAGATTGTAGCAGCTGCCTAAGGATCCCGTCCAGTTTTATTTTACCTTTTTTATATATATGTTTGTAAGGGATCACTTAGAAACCTCCTAGGGGTTTGTCAATTTCTGGTGATTTTTGTTGCCGAGCAGTAACAACCTTGTTAAGTGCTCTCCTGTGAAATCGACTTTGTCGATAGTCCTACTTTATTTCTTGTAGATTTCTTTTAATCTTTCCTAAAACTTTTACTGTAGTTCCTTGTAGTCATTCCTTATCTTACAAATTTTATTTATTCATATTACTAATGTTCTTTTTCCTTCTATTTTCAGCAGGTAATTTACGTAATTTCAATTAACCTTAATATTTTAGTTACAAGCAGTGTTTTGCTCTAAGCCGGAAAAAAATGGCTCTAGTTTTAGTATGACTCAAGTTTTTGTATGATTCTAGTTTGCTCTAATCTAGTTCCTCGTATGAAGCCTGGATCTCTAGATGAAATCAGATTTTTAGAACATCTTAACTACAAGATATTTTAATCTCAACATCATCTTAGGATATCTTTGTAATCTCAACTCTCTTGTAATTTACTATATACTGCATATATGATGATAATACTGAAGATTTCTTGTAACTAGATATTAACTAAATTGTAAACAATAACCCTGCAAATTTTTATATATCTTTATCATATAATTATTATTTATAATTTATTTTTGATTTAATGTTTTCTAAAATAATTAATAACCCAGTCTTTATAATTAAATATATCTGTTATAATTCTATATAAATCTCCTTGTGTGTTCAAAATTGATTTATTATTGTATTTATTTTGAGTATCAATTAAAAGCTACCCATTAACATTTTGTCTCATAAAAGTTGTAAATTACTAAAGCAGCTCAACCAAGAGAGGAGGAGTGGATGCTTGTTACCTGCTCCTTCTACAAGGGCATCAAAGCCCTGCTTGTCGCAGATCGAGAGATGGCCAGGAAGGGGTCGGGTTGGGGACCCGACGGATGTTGAATTCCGCCTTTCTTGAAAACGTTACTTTTTTTAATTTTTCCTATAAGAAATACTCCTTTGATACATCTGCTCCGCAATAAATAAACACAAATGATGAATATAAACATATATCCCGGAAGCGTAACCGCGGAAACCGCGCCCACCACATGCCTAGAGCATAACACCTCCCCCCCTAGAAACCACACCTCGTAGAGTGGGCTATGGATGTGGCCTCGGAAAAGCGCCCCGGAACTTAGCGTTCAGTACCTGAGATGAAAAATGTTAACCGTGCAACACACGGATAAGACGCAAAGCCCAAGATCACACACCAAAGTGCAGGACAGCTTCCTCAGTGGTTAGGCAAGGTTCGGGTCCTCAACAATAGGTGGCCTGAGAAAAAAGGCCCCCCCCCCCGGGGGAAAAAAGGAAATAACCGTTTTTCTCTGTACCCTCACCCACGGAGGAAGGAGGGCAGGATGGGCATATGATGCACACAAGAGACAACAGCCCAATAGCCACCAGGATTCAGGAGGAGAATGGGAGGACTCTCAGAAGAGAGATCAGGAATACGTAGACTAGTAGGTACAGAAAGCAGAGGAGAAAGGACATAAACTGGGGAAGGGACGGGGAAGACGAACGGGGTGCATAAGATAAAATAATAAGGATAACAATATAAATAAGAACCACAAGAAGAAAAAGATAAAATCAAGAACAATAATAAAAAGAAAAATAAGTACAATGACAATAAGAAAATAACAGTAATAATTAAAAAGAACAATAATAATGATAATAAAAATAATAATGATAAAATATACTATAGAACATAAATGGAAAGAAGGACAACCGCGAAACAAAAGGTGGGTGGAAAATCAACCAAAAAAAAAATAAAAGAACGTAATTCTTCACAGATACAATTCGAAAAATGTATCTGAACCCCCCCCCCCCCACCACCACCACCACCACGACAAGGTGGGGAAAGCTAACGGGGATGGTAATAATAATAATAATAATAATAATAATAATAAATAATAATAATAATAATAATAATAATAATAATAATAATAATAATATTTACCTCTTCTCCATCAAGACCAGCAATTACTTGTTGTGCCGTGTAAGTTTCTGTCCTAGAAACAGCGGCAACTAGTTTATCGACGCTGAGATCCCTTTTCACACGACACGTTACCCTTGACTTGGTAAGATCAAACACAATGGATATAAGGCCTCTTACCCTTACAAGCTCATCCTCAACTTCCTGTCGGTGTTTCTATATATATATATATATAATATATATATATATATATATATGGTCCGTCGCGGTCCTAAACATTTCGTTAGCTTAAAGATGTATTCACATATATTGATATTTATATATAATATATGAAATATATATAATATATATATATATCATATATATAATATATATATATAATATATAATATATATATATATATATATATATATATATATATATATATATATATATTGATGATTTACCATAGTGAGGGTCCGTCGCGGTCCTATGATGCTCTAGGGTGGATTTTCTGTCTGTGACGAGCTCTCACTAATTAATCGGTAAGAGGGGGCGGTAAGGCTGGGCTTTCTTTTCGACGTTTGTCATGTTCTCCTACTGCTTTTTCTTTTCCGATGCTTGTACAGCACCTTAACCCCCCCCAATCTTGGGCAAAGAGGAAGGGTGAGAAGAGAAAGAATATATATATATATATATATATATATATATATATATATATATATATATATATACTATATATATATATATTATTTTTATTTATAATATTATAAATCTATATATATATATATATATATATATATATATATATATCATCGTGACCCACCTCCTTTCCCCAGACTAAGGTGCATCACTACCA
>JABUQX010003170.1:57500-60597 GCA_015478945.1 Trachelipus rathkii
TGACTCACACATCCTCTACCACTCCTAACACGCACCTTGTTTCTCACCAATCAGTCCTTCAGTCCGCTCGAATCGGCACTCTTTCGACCAAAATGACAGCATATTATCTTCCCTACAACACTCATAAACTTATTCCCTATAATTTCTACAGTTCCACTTATCTGCCCTTACCGCCTTTTATAAGGTACTTTACCGCTCCTCCAATCCTTGGAACTTATACCTCTAATAAACGCTTTAATTACACAACTTCCAAAATCCAATCATCACATCTCGCCTCCGTTCTTGATCATTTCACCAGTAATTTCATCTATACCTGCAGATTTACCATTCTTCAACTTTTTCACTCTACCCATTACCTCCTCCTAAACAAATCTTCAATTACGTTAATCACCACCGAACCGTCAACTTGGTGCACAACACCCACTAGCTACCTAAACAACATTGCTATTCCTTTTAACAAAACTCCCAACAATCCTCGGAGTAACACTTGACACGACATTCTCACCTTCGACAAAACACACAGACAACATATTTTTTGAGTGGGTGTACAGAACTCACCATTGCACACAAAGGAGCAGCAGCCATAACATAATTCAACCTGTTTACGGCCGATCTACCACAACCACAAACAGATCACAATCATAACAACCTACGCAGACATCACCATAGCAACTACATACCAGAACCTAACACGGCCACAAACCTGACACAACAATACATCAACCAACTTCAAAATTATGGCTAACAGAAAACAGAATGTCCGCCTCACCAAACAATCTTCAATTACGTTAATCACGCACCGACCGTCAACTTGGTCCAGCACACCCACTAGTCTACCTAAACAACCATTGCTATATCCTTTAACAAAACTCCCAAATCCTCGGAGTAACACTTGACACCATCTTCACCTTCACAAAACACCAGACAACATAAATTTCATCTCAAACAGACTGAACATTTAAGAACCATCGCTGGCCACAGACTTCAACAAACATAAACGCATTATCCCCAACTTATATAGACAATACATTCGCCCGACTCTAAACTA
The DNA here is from genome assembly GCA_015478945.1 of Trachelipus rathkii. Classification (NCBI taxonomy): domain Eukaryota; kingdom Metazoa; phylum Arthropoda; class Malacostraca; order Isopoda; family Trachelipodidae; genus Trachelipus; species Trachelipus rathkii. The sequence continues at coordinate 58,549 of JABUQX010003170.1, forward strand.
CGCTTCTCCAACTTGGCAATCCACTACTTGACCTAAAATAACAAAGAAACTCAACAACACAAAAGCAAAGCTCTAAGAATCATAACAGGATGCACATCAACACACCTACACGAAGAAACCAAAATTCTACCCCATAGACACAAACCTGGACATGATAGGCACACAGTTCTTTTCCAAAACCTAAATACCCAACGCCCCACTGTCCACATTGCACTCTTAACCCCACCCACCAACTCAAACAGCCTCCACTCTTCACCCAGCTCTATATTACAAACAAAATTCTGAGGCAATTAGAAGTCTTTCAAAAACAACACAACATACACCAACAATCCACTTACATCTAGCCAGAAAAACTACTTAAGACGCAGACCGCCAAACAACATTTTAAACAAACACTCCACCAGAAGATAGCACAGATATTCAACTCACGGATTAACAAGAACCAGTTAGTCCCATGTCCTTGCAAAAAGCTAAGATTCGGCCAACCACCCTGATTACGATACTAACATAAAAACAGATTTCAACCTTAAAAAAATACCACCAAAACAATCTGTCAAAACTGTCACCGCAGGTTCCGCGAGGATACATCCCACTTTCTTTCTCTCGCTGTTCACGAACTCTCAACACAGAACAACATGGAACATAAACATCCCTTGAGGATCTCTGGAGGAGACCGGTTGCATCGGCGGGTTATCTGAAACGCCGTGTGGCCTCTCCCATGATGGGGCGGTCAGAGGGGTGGAAGGTAATATATATATATATATATATATATATATATATATATATATATATATATACTATATATATATATCTATTATATATATATATATATATTAATATATATATATATATATATATATATAATATTAATATATATATATATATATATAATATATATACAGTGGCGTATCCAGGAATTTTTTTCGGGGGGGGCCAAAAAAATCTTCTTTATATATATATATATATACTATAATATATATATATATCTATATATATATATATATATATTATATATATATATATTATATATATATATATATATATATATTATAATTTCCTAAGAAAAATGGGAAGATTTTATATGAATTACTAAAAATCATCTTACCTAATTGTTAAATTTAATCGCGCTGCTGAAAGAAGTCACACCATACCTAAACATTTCAATTTTTTAAAAGAGGGTTTTTCTCTTTATGAAAAGGAAGAATAATCCAATAATTCTTTCATTGCCACTAGTATTTCTCAAGTAGGTTTTTTCAGAAGTCTTAATGTTGAAAAGCCTTCTCTCTACTGAATCATTAAACACGGGTAAAATTCCCAGTATTTGCAACAAGATGTAAAATATTTTGAAATTGTGACTGCGAAATAAGAAACTAGTCCATCTATTGCGGTTTTTTGGGAGACCTGTGCTGTGATGCATTTCACTTCCATTAATCCATTCTGCTTTAACTAATCTTCCATTTGGGCTTTCAAGAATCTTCTTGTAAAATATTACACAATCTTTTTATCTTCTCATATGGCACATTAGACCCGTTCGGTATGACAAAAATTGCAAGGCAAATTTAAAAACCTATCTCCTAATGCTGATTTAATCATCCAAAAATGGTATAAAAATTGATGGGCGATAATAAGTCTGTGGGTCGGAAGTAGGAATTGTTGGTTTGTATTTTTGGAATTTGTTAATTCTTGGTCCAGCAATCAATTTCACTACTCAGTTCAGATTCAGAATGCGATCATTTCTCTATGAAATCAGCTGAAATTCTAATGTTGAATTTTCTCTAATGGTTCCAAGTTTAGTTTTAACTAAATGAGACTTACGAGATTTCTTCCTGACGGCCACGAATTGTATAAAATTAATTTAACTTCGGCACTTTATATTTTAACGGATATGGATACCTAAAAATTTTTAGTGTCTAGAAAAATTTCGGGGGGGCCATGGCCCCCTGGCCCCCCCTAAATACGACCACTGTATATATATATATAATATATATATTATATATATATATATATATATATAAAGTAATATAATATATATATATATATATATATATA
>JABUQX010003172.1:0-7500 GCA_015478945.1 Trachelipus rathkii
GAGCAGAATTAAATTGAGTTGAAGAATGAAGGGTCGAGTCCTCAGCGGCATATGAGTGAATAGAGTTTGAAGTGCAGGTGAGAAGATCATTAATGAAAAGTAGGAATAAATAGGAGATAAGAACAGCACCCTGAGGTAACCCACTATTGAACAGAAAATGGAAGAAGAGAGTCGCCCCATCAACAACAGCTGATATTGGACGATTTGAAAGAAAGAAGATATAAGTAAGCAAAGAGAAGGAGAAACCCAAAGGAGGGGAGCTTGGAGAGCAGTGACGCGAGTAGTAGGGGGACAAATGTCGTGGATATGTCAAGGGCCACCACGCAAGTCTCCCCGTAGTTCCTAAGGGCGGAAACCATAAATCATAAGATAGGAAAGTTATATCGGCCGTAGACTTCCGAGCGCCGAAAGCGTACTGGCGATCGGAAAGAAGTGAAAGAGTTTTTAAGAAACTTAAATGGAAATTAGATAATACTTCGAGAATTGGGAGCTAAAATGTAAAGCTTTTATTAAAACAAAAGCTGACCTAGAATCCCTATATTATTATTACTATTTTTATATTATTATTATTATTATTATTATTATTATTATTATTATTATTATTATTATTATTATTATTATTATTATTATTATTATTATTATTATTATTATTATTGTAGAATTATAAATATACAATTGTTTCGTTTAACATTATACTTGTCATGTTTAATTGTAGGTAGTGATGTAACAGTATTTGGCTTCAGCTTTATATATTTTCAATATCCGTCCTCCAGCCGGATCTTTCTAAAAGGATTTGAACACTTTTTATTTAAAAATTTAAATATTTAATTTCATACAGACTAATTAATTTACTAGCTATAGAAATATTTAGCTTTAATTTTGTATATAACTGTATGAAATAGTTGTATATACATACGTAGTGGATGAATAATTGAGATTTTTTCATTTTTTATTTTTACAGAAAGATTTATCTATATCTTCCAATGCTCTTCCTCCACCGCAATTTCTATCCATCTAATAATTTTTTTTATTGTTAATTTTTTTTTATTCTCCCAGTCTTTTTACGTACAGGTTAGTTCAGGTTATTTTAAGTTTTGTTAAGTATATACACATAGTAAATATATGGTATGCTTAATAAACCTTATCATTACCTGCCTATGAGGGACCTAAACCGAAACCTAAACCTATATGGTCGTCGATGCCCGTAGACCTAAACCTAACCTAGATGGATCTACGTTGCCGTAAAGTAGACTTAACCCAGATGGTTTGACTGGCCTTAGATATATATATATATATATATATATATATATATAATATATTATATATATATATATATATATAATATATATATATATATATATATATATATATATATATATATATATATATATATATATATATATATATATAAAGAAACCGACCCATCTACATGTCATATTAATGAATTTAATTAACAAAATTTTAAAGGACAAAATTCCTTCAGATCTTGTCCTCAAGTTCAAAGTAAAAAGTTCTACACTTGGCTATTTTTATTTTATACCTTAGACACATAAACATAATTTGCCCCTAAAGTCTATAATAATATCCACGTTGGTTGGCTGGTTCCTTTCAATTTATTTACGCAAGGTTTCTCCCTCCCATCTTACAAATTCAAAAAATTTTATTGCTAAAATTAAAAATTAAACTTCAGGCAATGTTATGATTAGTTTCGATGTCGTTAGTTTCTTTACTAATGTTCCTATCGAGGACATGTTAACCTAAGTAAGTGAATTCTTGATCGGTGCAGAAATCCCCCTTCCTCTTCATGATTTTCTCTCACTTGTGAAATTTTCTTCCACTAAAAATTATTTTACTTTTGATGGAGTAGTTTACAAACAAATTTTTGGGGCCACCATAGGGTCTCCATTGAGTCCTGTATATTTAACTGCTTACTTATGGAAATTTTTGAGTCAAGATTGTTACCAACAGTGACGAAATTTAAATTTTCTGCTTGGTTGCGTTACTTGGATGAGGTGTTTGTTCTACGGCCCGATCTATTCTTAACAAAGAGTAATTCATTGTCACCTAGTATTAAATTACTTTAGAGATTGAAACTCTGAATAAAATTTCTTCTCTAAATCTGGAAATTATTAAAGATAATTGTTTGAAATATAAGATTTTTAGAAAACCTTGACAAGGAATCTCTTTTACTCATTATTTTTCATATCATTCTAATTATATTAAAAGGTCAATATTGTCTGAGCAGTTTTTGAGAGCTCTAAGGTTATCTGAGCCATAATTTCTTGATCTGAGGTTAAAAATATTTTAAAAATTTTTAATAAATTAGGTTATCCCTTCTTTTTTATACCTTACATTTTAAATAGAACAAAATAAAAGATTTATTCCTGGACCCGTGATTAGTGTCCCTTATTGCCACTCATTGGAACCCCTAAAATATTGACTGTCTAGAAGAGAGATATCACTAGTCTTTATCTTCCGAAATAACATTGATAGTTTGTTCATTAAGAACAGATCCCCCTTCGGAGGCAGGGAGAGTATATCTGGTCCCATGTGAGAGATTTTATGTTGAATGGACCCTTTATAGGACCCTTAGCCGCCAAAGGTGATTGTGGTTGAATATGATCAAGATACCCATATGGTATTATTGTGCTCGGTCTTATAATTTAAACAAAGCGCACTATTTTTCGACCTGCGGACATCTCACAATTTACATCATTCTTATCAATTGGAATCATGATCATAATGTAGAATGTAGCACCATTAGATCTAAGTGTCGCACGATTAGATCGTCCACATCGGGATTCATGGGAAGATCGACCTCCTGCCAGCGTTTTGGACCGAATTCAGGACATGAAACCCGAACATTTTCCAGCACATCATCCTCATCGATTACATCCTCCTCATCAAGGACCATCTCTTGGCTTAGTTCATCGCCGGGGAGAATGGCTCGATGGGGAAATGCCTGCTGGGGTTGGAAGACCTCATGGTGGACATGTCTGGGACAAGCACCATATTAAGAAGAGACGGTAAAATTATTTAGTTATTAATTATTGGTTTTAGCATTATTTCTTAGTATTATGATTTATAAGTTTAAGACAGTTTTCATGTTTTTACGTTGATGAGAGAAGATATTTTAGATAATTTTAAGATGCCAGCGGCATTGGCTATGAAGTCTTGGCGAAATTAGTATTTAGTTAAAGCAAATACTTACTTGGTTTTTTTATTGTTGGTATTACTTTATAAGGCAATATTTTAGGATTATTTTAGTTTTTTATATATAACTTCGTTGCAAGAACAGAAGCATGAAAGAAAGAAGACAAATTGTTCTTACGATAAATCTTCTTCCTCTTTTATTATATTTATCTTGGGTTTCTGTGAGATATATATATCATCATCATCATCATCATCATCATCATCATCCACCTTCTTTACTTAAGACTGGGGTAAGGTCCGTGACATGCACCGGAAGCAGAAAAGTAGTAGAAGAATATGACACAAGTCGAAAAGAAAGCCCAGCCTTTATACCTTTTAGTGAGAACTCGTCGCATTCAGAAAATCCACAATAGAGCTTCACGGGACCGCGAGGGACCCTCACTATGATTTCTCATCAATGAGGGGTTCATCCCTTGGCCCAGGTGGGCCACAACCATACCCCCTCACAAAACCTCGCCATTCACTCCTATTATGCACCTTTCTTCTCGTCTCTGCCAAACTCACATTTCTCTCCTCCAGGCATTCCTTTACTTACTTAATAAACTTTTTCTTCGGTCTCTCAGCCGGTCGATTCCTAGCAAACTCACTACTATTTATCCGCTTAACCAACCGACTATCATCCATCTTTTCCACATGACCAACATCTCAATGTTCTTTCATTTATTCTCATTTATTCCTTTCTTCACTCCACACAACTCCCTAATTCGTTCATTCCTCATTTATCAATTCTTCTCACCTAACACACCCCTAAGATTGTTCATCTGAACACATTTGTACTTTAGATCTATACCTCTTATTCCAGATACAACATACCCTCATGTAAGACCCTAACGCACTCAAGACTTAGTCCCTTTACATCCACCAAAGATTTAATTGCACCAGCCACCCTACTACCGTTCACAACTTTCCTATTACACCCTAGCATCATCCGTTCCCTTTTCATCCAACATCTATCCTAAATATTTAAACTCAAGACACTTGTTCCAGTTGTTCACCATCCAACATAACTTCGCACCGAGGACTGTGCTCATTCGCAACCATAATCTTACTCTTATCTACATTTACTTTCAAACCTCTCCTTTTGACATCCTGCCAAATCCCTCTACCAATCCTCTCAAACTCTCTTCAGATTCACCACACAAAACCAGATCATTCATATATATATATATATATATATATATATATATATATATATATATATATATATATATAGTATATATATTATATATATATATATATATATATATTATATTATATATATATATACTATATATATATATATATATATATATTATGTATGTATGACGATAGTGAGCGTGTGTAAGAATAAATGGTGTCAATGTGATTGGTTTAGATTATTAGCGGAGTAAGACAGGGTTGTGTTATGTCTCCTTGGGTTATTCAATTTGTATTGGATGGGGTTGGGTTTATGAAAGAATTTGAGGTGGGGATGGCAGGAATGGTGTTAGAATGGTGGGAGAATGGATTTTGAGTGGAGGGTGCCCACCTATTATATGCGGATGGATTTTGGTTTCTGTGTGGCGAATCTTGAAGACGGAGTATTGAGAGGGATTGTAGAGAGATTTGGGCAGGTGGTGTGTGAAAGGAGGGGCTTGAAGTAAACGTGGATAAGGAGTAAGGTTATGGTTGGTGAGTGAGGGACACTCCTCAGTGTGAAGTGTATGTTAGTTGGTGAGCAGCTAGAACAAGTGTCTGAGTTAAATATTTAGGGTATATGTTGGGATGAGGAAGGGAACGGACGGCAAGTGCAGAGTGTAGTAGGAAAGTTGTGAATGGCAGGAAGGTTGGCTGGTTGCAGATTAAATCTGTTTGGTGATGCAAAGGACTAAGTCTGAGTGTGCTAGGGTCTTACATGAGGGTATGTTGTTACCTGTGTTATTGTTATTGTAGTGAGACTATGGTCGGAATAAGAAGTAATTAGATCTAAAGTTCAATGTGTTCAGGATGGGACAATCTTAGGGGTGTGCTAGGTGTTAAAAAGAATGATAAAAGAGAGAATAGGGACGTATTAGAGAGTGGTGTGCTGTGAAAAGAAAGGCGTTTAAATGAGAGAATAAATGAAAGTATGTTGAGATGGTTTGGTCATGGTGGAAAGGATGGATGAATAGTCGTCTGGTTAAGCGGATGTATACGTGGTCGATGTGTTGGGAACGACCGGCTGGGAGACCGAAGAGAAAGTGGATTGAGTTGGTGAACGAGTATCTGAAGGAGAGAAATGTTGAAGTTTGGCAGAGGCGAGAAAAAGGTGCATGATAGGAGAGAATGGCGGGGTTTTGTATGGGGGCGTGGGTTGTGGCCCACCTTGGGCCAGGGGATGAACCCTTACATTGACGAATTACCATATGTGAGGGTCCGTCGCGGCCCATGAAGCTCTAGGGTGGATTTTCTTTCTGTGACGAGCTCTCACTAATTAATGGTACAGAGGGCGGCGGTAAAGGCTGGCTTTCTTTATCGACGTTGTCATGTTCTTTCCTACTGCTTTCTTTTCCGATGCTTGTACAGCACCTTACCCCCCAATCTTGGGGCAAAGAGGAGTGAAGAAAGAAAGAAAGAATATATATATATATATATATATATTATATAATATATATATATATATATATATATATATATATATATATATTATATATATATTATATATATATATATATATATATTATATTATTATATATAAATATATATTATATATATATATTATTATATTATATATATATATAATATAAAATACTCATAACAACACAGTATGTCCGCCTTTCTTTAATGGAACTGTCGTGGCTACTATTCGAATTTTGAAAAACTCGTTCAACTGATAAATTTATGTACGTCAAAGTGTATTATATGTTTACATGAACTTCAACTATTTCATCTCGACTTCTTCCAACCGTCGGTATACAAGTCGCTGCTAATACTTTTAGAACAAGGTGACAATGATAAGGGTTGCGCAGAAATTCTTTTTTATAAGTCTGTTTCCAATTCTCTAGTCCTTCGAACTAGACTTCACGCAGTGACAGCACGAGTCCATCTGTCCACCGATTTCAGTCTGTTCGATCTACCTGGCTCCCAGTAGCGAGTTCACTAGGGCCGACTTAGCTGACCTTTTCCAACAACACAGCCATCCGGTTGTCTTATTAAGAAACTTCAACCTTCGTCACTTCGCCCAAGGCTAAGATCCTTGTCGACCTAGCCCACCTTTTTCTGGGATGCCTTAACATCCGACTAATTATCTACAAACGTTCGTTTAGACACAAACTCCTACGTCTGCGTAGATCTTTCCTTTTGCTCCCATTCTCTTATGTAGTGTTTTTCAGTCTTATTCAAACCACGGCCCCCTAACAAGTGGGAAAAAAAATCTCGCGGCAACCCGGTCCTCATATTATACCAGTAATTGCCGAATTGGAAAGATCTATTTACACTTACTGAAGTTATTTTGAAAGTTATTAAAATATGTATAAAACGCTCGCGGTGCTGGAGAGAGCAGCCACTATGAGCACGAGAGTATGTAGTGTTGGTTTGTTTTTTGGCACTTTTTTCACCACAAACATGAAAGAAAATCTTAAAGAACTTGCTGCTGATGTAATGCGAATGAAATTCCATTTTAAGCATTCCACCAACAGCAAGTTCTTTAAGATTTCCTTTCATGTTTGTAGTTGAAAAAAAGTGCCAAAAAAAACAAAAACAACACTAACATACTTCAGTGCTCATAGTGGCTGCTCTCTCAGCACCGCGCAGCGTTTTATACCATATTTTTCTCAACTTTCAAAATAACTTCAGTAAGTGAAATAGATCTTTCCAATTCGGCAATTACTGATATAATATGAGGACCGGGTTGGAAAGAATCTATTTACAACTTACTGAAGTTATTTTGGGAAAAGTTATTAAAATATGTATAAAACGCTCGCGGTGCTGGAGAGAGCAGCCACTATGAGCACGAGAGTATGTAGTGTTGGTTTGTTTTTTGGCACTTTTTTCACCACAAACATGAAAGAAAATCTTAAAGAACTTGCTGCTGATGTAATGATTGAAATGAAATTTCATTCGCCGAAGATTGACATCTGGATAAAGAGAAATAGAGCTTGCAAGAGAAGCTCTGAAACTATTGATACCATTCACCACATCATACCTATGTGACCTAACGTTCTCTTCAGTTGTGGACATAAAAACTAAGAAGAGAAATAGATTAAAATTGGAGAAAGATTTGGTTTTTTGTGTCTCAAATACAGTACCACGATTATAGAAATTAGGTAAAGATAAACGGGCGCACACATC
>JABUQX010003172.1:15000-17500 GCA_015478945.1 Trachelipus rathkii
AGTTTCCCTCAGTGTTTGAAGGACGCATTTGTCCAAAAGATCTCGAAGAGGGATAGCCGCTTTGTACCTTTTAGCTAACGTCTTATAGCTCTCACTTGTATTGTGTAAAATCTTTGAAACTATCTTTAACTCTCATTCCTGGATCATCTGGAATCTCGTTCCTTTCTTTCAGATCATCAATATGTCTTTCGACGCTCGAGATCAACTGGTGACATACTTTCCTATTACTCATTTATGGTCTTCCCTTAGACACTATGGAGATATGTCCTGTGGTGGCACAGGACATTTCGAAAGCTTTTAATCGAGTTTGACTCCCAACACTACTCGCTAGGCTCCCTTCCTTTGCGTTTCCTCCTCCTCTTTACTTGTTCATGTCTAATGTTCTCTCAGATCGTTCCATATTGCCACTTATTGGCGGAGTAACCTCTTCCTTTCCTATTAATTATGATGTTCCTCAACATTCTCTTCTATATCCAATTTCATTCTTACTTTTTATCAGTGACCTTCTCAGCTGCACTTCTAACTCTGTTCATTCTTATACCGATGACTCGAATCTAAATAAATTCTTCTACTCACTTTGAATCTGCTCTGTCATTTGCATCTAGAGTTGTTATGGACTTCAGCTTTCTGATTCTATTCTTGCAGATCTATTTGGGATTTCCCGGTAGGGTATCCTCAATCTTGTCAAATTCAATTCTTTTAAAGCAAAACCCATTCGCACCTCCCACTCAAAAACACCACCTAGCTTTTCTACATAAACAAATTGTCTTGAATACCGTATATAACAAAGGTTGCTAAAGTGACCTCAAAGAAGTTGGGAGTTATGTTCTGGGAGCAGAAACTTTTTTCTTCAGTATTTAAGGATCTTATTCTCCTTTGTATGGAGTGCTCTTCTTTTAGACAGGGTAGAGTCTCGGGCTGAGAGACAGATAAACTGTCAATGACTTCCAATCGAGCTTGACCCTTTATCCCTACGACGTGACGTTGGCGCGTACTCTTTATAAGCGCTCGAGGGGGAGTAGACCTCACTATATATATATATATATATATATATATATATCTATATAATATATATATATATATATATATATATTATATATATATATATATATTATAATATATATATATATTTATATATATATATATATATATATATATGTAATCTGTCTCTTGCTTCCCCATACAAGGGGAGGGGTAGCGTGCTCAAACATGCGCAGGGCCAATCCGAGGCATGCTGAGCATTTCTAGGGTATAAATATGTAGTAGCGGGACCCAAACCCAGCTACCATATATATGTCCACAAATATATATATATGTATAACTATATATTATATATATATATATAATATATATATATATATATATATAATATATATTATATATATTAATATATATATATAATAATATATTATATATAATATATATATATATTTATATATATATATATATATATTATATATATATATATATTAATATATGAGGAGGTAATGGGTAGAGTGAGAAAGTTGAAGAATCGGTAAATCTGCAGGTATAGATGAAATTACTAACAGTGAATGATCACGGCGGAGGCGAGATGGTTGATTCGATTGGAATTTGGAGTTGTTAATAAAGCGTTTATGGAGGGTATTAGTTCCGAGGGATTGAAAGGAGCGCGGTTAAATAGTACCTTATATAAGGGTAAGGCGAAAAGGGGAATTGTAGAAATTATAGTGGAATAAGTTTATTGAGTGTTTGTAAGGGAAGGTATATGCTGGTATTTGGTCGAAAAGTGCGTTGAGTGACTGAGGGACTGGTTGGTGACGAACAAGGTGCCGTTTAGCGAGTGGTGAGGATGTGGTGACAATCTTTACAAATTGAAAACAAAATGATTGAGAAAATGAGGGAGAAGAAGAATAAATTATTTGGTTTTATGGTTTTACAACAGGCGGCTAATGATAGAGTTAATAGGGAAGCTTTATGGCAGGTATTTAGTGATATATTGGTGTTGGTGGAGGCTTCTGGAATGGAAGTCAAAAGTAATGTATGACGATAGTGAGCCGTGTGTAAGAATAAATGGTGTCAATGGTGATTGGTTTAGGATTATTAGCGGAGTGAGGCAGGGATGTGTTATTGTCTCCTTGGTTATTCAATGTGTAATATGGATGGGGTTATGAAGAATAGAGTGGGGATGGCAGGAAATGGTTTAGAATGATGGAGAATGGAGGAGGGGTGGGAGGGTGCCTACCTATTATATGCGGAATGATTTTTGTTTTTGTGTGGGAATCTGAAGAGAGTTTGAGAGGATTGGTTAGAGAGATTTGGCAGTGTATGTAAAGGAGGGGTTTGAAAAGTAAATTAGATAAGGTAAGGTTATGGTTGTGAGGTAGGACAGTCTCAATGTGTGAAGTTATGTTTAGATGGTGGGCAGCTGGAGCAAGTGTCTGAGTTTAAAATATTTTTAGGGTATGTGTTGGATGAGACGGGAACGGATGATGCAGAGGTGTAGTAGGAAAGTTGTGAA
>JABUQX010003172.1:20000-36678 GCA_015478945.1 Trachelipus rathkii
GAGTAATGATGTCAAGTCTCTGCTCTGGACGCCATCTTTCCCCTTCAGGAATGTAAATCTAAAATTTATATCTTCTCCCAACACTGCCAAAGATGTCCCTCTCACAGAAACAACGAACAGAAAAAACTCTCTTAATAAAGAAATTACAACTGCAAAACAAATTTGCACTAGTACTGAAAAAATAAAATCTGCAATTGATAGTGGGGTTAATAAGGAATCTGTAGCAACTCGTAGGAGGGGAGCTGGGGCAACAGAGTATATATATATATATACCGGTATATATATATATATATATTAATTATATATATATATATATTATATATATATATATATATATATATATATATATATATATATATATATATATATATATATATATATATATATATATAAGTTCACGGCAGCTCAGTGAACTAAAACGAGTCTTTTCTCGTTAAAAGATTGTAATTTTCCTCGCACAAGAGCGAGAGTACGAATCTCGGTCTGGCTACATGAACGTACAAAAAATTGCCATCGGTAGATTTTCTGTAATATTTAATTACAGTTTACTGCATAGTGAATTACACTAATCCTAATACCCACAAATCACTAAAATCATAGCCAACACATACAGCAGAACAATCTATTATAACATAAAGGTCCGCTCATTTTCTTGCGAAATCACGTCCACCGTGGCTAAAATCTCCAAATGCGTTAAGTCGAACCAGGGCTTGCTATCAAGCCTAGGATAATCTTTGCATTCTAATCCACTTGGCCAGGAAATACATGAAGCACAATTTTCCCTGACAGAGACCCTACTGCGGTAGGTAATAAACCCCCCAAATTCATGGGATATATATCTTCAGTGGCAACATATATATATATATATATATATATATATATATATATATTTAAACATATATTATATAGGGTATATATATATATTTATTATATATATAATATATTATACCTAAATATAATATAATATATATATTATATATATTATATATATATATATATTAGGCTTACCTTTCTTCACATGATTTTTGTTTGAGTATTATGAACTCATCTTGCTCGTTGTTTTACCTCATTTCCAGCCACATCTGTTATCGGGAACTCCCTGCCATTATCTACTTTTTCCTGCTGTATTTAAACTCATCTATTTATTTAAAGCCTGCTCCAGCGCTCACCTGAGAGATTTTCGTTAGACTTGGGCTGGGGGGGTTCAATTTATTATATCTCAATTTAAAACCTGCTCCAGCACTCACCTGAGAGATTTTCGTTAGACTTGGGCTGGGGGAGGTCAATTTATTATGCCCCCTCCTTGAAAAGGGGACCTGTTTTTGAGTGGTGGTAACCCGTGAGAAAGAAAAAAATTGAGGACTCTTTAACTACTATACTTTTAAACCTAATAATTTATTACTGTAAATTTTTTTTTTTTCATTTACTTACAAAACTTTTGTAGATTGCCATTTTTAACATTAATCCCCTTTTACAATTGTAGTTTATTTCTGTAGCTTTAATGGGTTATAATAATGACAATTAATAATTTAAACTAATATTAATTTCATATGTCTTCCACTTATGATATAAAATTAAAATTAACTTATTTTTGTAGGTTGACGATGAAGTCGCCGAGGCAACAAAAGAATCTCCTACGGAGGTTAGTTAGTTAGTTATTATTTTTATTAGTTATAGTAGTAAAGAGTGAGGATAATAAAGTCAATAGCTTTTACTTTCTTTTTAAGGATTGAAGCTCTTATTATATAGTAAAATGAACATTTGTTTCAAAGCAGTGAATAATTTAATGAGATAAACTTTTTAGAAAGCGATTTTTGAAAGCCTATTTAATTTACAAGAATAAATAATGTTTCAATGGTGTTAATTTTACAGTTATAAATTGAGTTTTCAAATTTCGTGGTTAAACGGGCATTTTTTTTAACGAAATTTGCATTTTTTTACCGAGTTAAAAAATAATATATATCTTTTCTTTCTTTCTTTTTTTTTCTTTATCCTCCCTTTGCTCCCCACTAAATGTGGGGTAGGGTGTGCAACATTCACGGAAACGAAATAGTTAAGTAGAAGAGCCTGACGTAAGTCAAAAGGAAACCCCCCTACCATCCCCTCAATGCCCTTAAGTGAGAGCTTGTCGCAGTCATAAAACATCCACCCTAGGGCTTCACAAGACTGCGACGGCCCCTCAGTGTGGTATCTCGTTAATGTAGGGTTCATCCCTTGGGCCATGTCCACAAACATACACCTCTCCCCAAAACTCCGCCATTCACTCCCATTATGCATCTTTCTTCTTGCCTATGTCAAATTCACATTCGTTACCTTCAGATATTTACTGACTCATTTCACTTTTTCATTGGTCTCCCAGCCGCTCGATTCCCATCACACTCAAAATTATACATCTGCTTAACCAACCGGCTATCATCCATCCTTTCCATATGGCCAAACCATCTTAATACACACTCGTTTGTTTCAAAGCAGTGAATAATTTAATGAGAAACTTTTTAAAAAGTGCTTATTGAAAGCCTATTTAATTTACAAGAAAAAATAATGTATTAATTGTGTTAATTTTATAGTTATAAATTGAGTCTTTTAATTTGGTGGTGAAACGGGAATTTTTTTTTATGAAGTATGCATTTTTTTTACGAATTAATAAATTATATATATATTAATATATATATATCTTATATATATTATTTATATATAATATATTATATATATATTATATATATATATATATATATATTATATATATATATATAAATATATATTATATTATATATATATCTATATATTCTTTCTTTTCTGTTCTTACTCACGCACCTTCCTCTTTGCCCAAGATTGGGGGTAAGGTGCTGTATCGAGCATCGGAAAAGAAAAGCAGTAGGGCACATGACAAACGTCGAAAAAGAAAGCCCAGCCTTCGCCCCTCTGAACCATTAATTAGTGAGAGCTCGTCACAGACAGAAAATCCCCCCTAAGCATCATGGGACAGCGACGGACCCTCACATGGTAAATCGTCAATGTAAGAGGTTCATCCCTGGCCAGGTGGGGCCCCCAACATGCCCCTATACAAAACCCGCCATTCTCTCCTATCATGCACCTTTTATCTCGCCTCTGCCAAACTCACATTTCTCTCCTTCAGACATTCGTTACCGACTCAATCCACTTTCCTTTCGGTCTCCCAGCCGGTCGGTTCCCAACACACTCTACACTATACATCCGCTTAACCAACCGATTTCATTCATGCCTTTCACATGACCAAACCATCTCACATACTTTCATTTATTCTCGTTTAATTGACCCCTTTCTTCACACCACACCACTCTCTAAATATGTTATTTCTCACTTTATTAATTCTTTCCACTAGCATGCCCTAAGTGTTGTCCATCTGAAACATTTGAACTTTAAGAACCTCTATACTTCTTATTCCAGACCATAGTCTCACTACCTACAATAACACAGGTAACAACATACCCTCATGATAGACCCTAGCGCACTTGAGAAATTAGTTCCTTTACAGTTCTCTTTTCAAAAACGATTTAATTGCAACCAGCCACCTTCCTGCCATTTCACAACTTTCCTCCAAATACACTCTGCATCATCCGTGTGCCTGTTCTCTATCCAACCGATACCGCTAGTAAATATTTGGAGAATACTCAGACACTTTGCTCCAGCTTGCTCATCATCTAACATAACTTCACACTGGAGACTGTCCTACACTCACAACCATAACCTTCTCTTTATCTACGTTTTACTTTCAAACCCCTCCTTTTTACCTACCCCTGCCAAATATCTCTACCAATCCTCGTCAAATCTCTTCAGATTCGCCACACAGGAAAAAATATCGCATATAATCAGTAGGGCACCCTCCACTCTCTCTTCCATTCTCCCATCATTCTAACACCATCCTGCCATCTCCACCTCGAATTCTTTCATAACCCCATCCCATTACACATTGAATAGCCAAGGAGCATAACACAACCCTGTCTCACTCCGCTATTATCCTAAACCAATCACCATTGACCCATTTATTCTTACACACGCTTCACTATGTCATAACATACTTTTGATTCCATTTCAGAAGCCTACCACACACATATATCACTAATACCTGCCATAAAGCTTCCCTATTAACTCTATCATAAGCCTGATGAAATTCTCTAAAAAGCTAGGTGCAATTTATTCTTCTCCCTCATTTTTCAATCATTTGTTTCAATGTAAGATTTGATCCACACATCCTCTACCACTCCTAAAGCGCACCTTGTTCTTCACGAATCATTTCCTACGTCACTCGACGCACTCTTTCAACCAAAATACCAGCATATACCTTCCCTACAACACTACTCAATAAACTTATTCCCTATAATTTCTACAATTCCCCTTTTCTCCCTTACCCTTATATAAGGGTACTATTACTGCTCTCCTCCAATCCCTTGGAACTATACCCTCCATTAACGCTTTATTACACAACTTCAAAATCCAATCAATCACCATCTCGCCATTTCCCCCTCTTGATCATTTCACTAGTAACTTTCATCTATACCTGCAGATCCACATCTTTATCTAAATCTGATTCAGCAGATCTTAACTCCTCCTTACTAACTCCATCATTTCCCCAAAAGATATTATTCCTTCTTGCACCTCAAAACCACACACTTTCACTAACACCTCATCATTCTGTTAATATTGTGCAGATTTTCGCAATGTTCTATTCCACACTCCCCTCACATCCATTTATCAGTTACAATAGCAGACCATCCCTATTCATTAATTCTAAAGCAGATTCCCCTTATATTCGCATTCTTAACCTTTCGCGCTTCCCTTCAAAGAGCTTCCTAATTCCCTTGTATGTCCTATTCATCCTCCTTCCAACTGTTCATTTACCTCTTGTTTTTCCTCCTACGTATGCACCTTTTTAGTATTTCTTTTTTCCTCCTTATATATTCCATACACCTTTTTGAATTTTCATCATTTGCTTTTAGTACATTCAACCACAGCTTCTTTTTTACCTTTAACCGCTTCATCACCTCTTCATTCCACCTTTCGCTGTTAACATTCTTTAACTTCCTACTTTAGCACATCCACCCTTCCCTTTGCACTCTAACAATTGCCTTCCTTCTCTTGCCCCAGATTTTGTTTCAGTATCAACTTGTTCACATTCAACCGATTTACTAGCGAGCGCTCTTACTTACTTAACTATTGGTCTTGCTCACTTAACTTCTTCACTCTTAATTTTACCTACTTCCTTTCGTATCACCTTCCTCTCCATCCAAGCCCCCACTAACTTAATATATATATATATATATATATATTATATATATATATATTATATATATATATATATATATATATATTTTATATATATAGTATATATATATATATATATATATATATATATATTATATATATATATATATATATATAATATATATATTATATATATCATATAATATTATATATATATATATATATTATATATATATATATATATATATATATATATATATTATATATATATATAAAATCATCATCATCATCATCATCATCATCACCACTCACCTTCTTTCCCCAGACTGGGGTTAAGGTGCGTCACACGTACAGGAAACAGAATAGTAGTAGAAGAATATGACGCAAGGCGAAAAGAAAGCCCAGCCTTACCGCCCCTTTATACTCTTAAATGAAAACTCGTCACAATCAGAAAAATCCACTTTCTTCTCGCCTCTGCCAAGCTCACATACCTCTCCTCTATTCATTCCTTTACTGACTCAATCCACTTTTTCTTCGGTCTCCCAGCCGATCGCTTCCCAGCACACTCACCATTATACATCCGCTTAACCAACCGACGCTATCATCCATCCTTTCCATATGACCCAAACCTTCTTAATACACTCGTTTATTCTCTCATTTATGCCTTTCTTCACACTACACAACTTTCTAACACGTTCATTCCTCATTTTATCATTTCTCACACCTAACACGCTCCTAAAATTATCTATCTGAGCAGATTGCACCTTAGATTTATACATCTTATTCCACTCCATAGTTTCACTACTATACATTAACACCAGTAACAACATACCCTCATGCAAAACCCAAGGGCATTCAAGATTTGGACCCTTTACATTCACCATGGAATTAATTGCACCAGCTAGCTTTTTGCTATTCACAACTTTCTTACTACACACTCCATCATCATTTTCCTTTTCATTCAACATATGACCTAAATATTTAAACTCGGATACTTCTTCCAATTGCTCACCATCCAACATGATTTCACACCGCGGACTCAACTCACCCACTACTATCACCTTGCTCTTATCTACATTTACTTTCAAGCCTCTCCTTTTACACACCCTACCAAACTCCTCAACCAATCTGCTCAAGCTTTCTTCAGATTCCCCCGCACAACCCAAACCATCAGCGTTCATTCAATAAGCAGGGCAACCTACACTCCTTTCCAATCTCCGTCAGTGTAAGACCCTCCCCTACCATTCCTACTACCTCTAATTCTTTCATCACCTCATCCATATAGAAAATTAAATAGCCATGGAGACATAACACATCCTTGCCTCAATAGACTATTAATATTAAGCCATTCACTTTACACACCATTTATTCTTACACAGGCTTCATTATCATCACACATACTTTTCATTCCATTCAAAAGCCTACCACCAAAACCATATATCACTAACATCTGCCACAAATCTTCCCTATTAATCCTGTCATACGTCTGAACATTGCAAGTCCATAAGACATAAATACAATTTATTCTCCTCTCTGTTTCTTATTTTTTCTCTCGTATATATATATATATATATATATATATATATATATATATATATATTATATATATATAATATATATATATATATATATATATATATATATAATATATATATATATATAGTATATTTATAATATATATAGTATATATAATATAGTAATATATATATATTATATATATAATATATATATAAGTATATACTATTAATATATATATATATATATATTATATATATATATATATATATTACAGGAAAAGACTACAATAAAAGAAGGACCATCATACGAAGGTAATTGCTAAATCACTTAAAGTTTATTTTGTAATTATCATATTTTTTCATTATTTATTTGTTTTTGGATAAGCAATTGTAATTAAAGTTACCGTATGTTAAAAGGTTTGAGTGTGGGTGAGTGAGTTATTATAAACGATGAGAGAGTTATGTGAATTTAACGATTTAATGGTGAAAAGTTAAAATAGTGACCTTGCTATTAAAGTTATCGGATGTTAAGGTGTGAGAGTGGATATGCGAGTTAGTATAAATGATGGAAGAAGTATATGGATATAATGATAAATGGTAAGAAGTTAAAATAGTGACCTGGTATTTAAAGTTACTGCATGTTAAGGTCTTAGTATGTAAAATACGGTTAGTCTAAATAAAAGATGAATATAATAAAGAGTAGGAGTTAAGATAGATACCTTGCAATTAAAGTTACTGGATGTTAAGATGTGTGTGGATAAGAAAATTAGTGTAAATAAACGATTGGAGTTATATAATATAATGGTAAGTAGTAATATGTTAAAGTCGTGACCACCTTGTTATTAAAGTTACCGGATGTTAATATGTGAGTGTTGATAAGTTAGTATAAATAAACGATGGAAAAGGTACATGAATATAATTATAAATAGGAAGAAGTTAAAATAGTGACCTTGTTCTTATTTGTATGGAAAATTTGGGGAAAAAATTAGATGGAAAAAAGAATGGAAAAGATAATTTAGATTATTTCTAGTTGCTTTGTATGAAATGTTCAAGGTTAGAGACATCAGTCATTATAAATAGGGATTGCCTAACCGTGATTTTATCCTAGATGATGCTTGCTTAATAAGAATAGAACACGAAATACGCCCTACCCGAAAGCCTTCAGAGGGTCTCAGACAAATATCATAATATAGAACTCGAAAGGAAGACGGAGAATCGTGCTAGGAATGTTAAGAGTCATGCTAATGTCAATGAGTTAGAGAAGGAATAGAATGAAAAATGTCTTTTTTTTCCACCTTTCTCTGTCATTTAGAAATTATTTGGAAATCAGTCATATTGTTGTTTTATTTTTAAAATTTTCTCCTTCTTCTTTTGCTTATATTTATGCAATGGTGAAATGAAAAGCTTGGTTATGTACAATCTTATTTATCGAACTGTTGAAGTTGTTGAAGAGAATCTATTAAGATTTTTTATTCTTATTTAGTTAAATAGAAGTATGTTAAGTTATAAAAAATTTGTGAAGCATTTTATTTAAACAATTTCAATTATTGTTTGTGCGAGTAAAAGAGTACAATATATTTTGTATTAGTGATGAAGAGTCGTATCACAATACCTATCTCCATCCATAGCCGCATTATGTGGAAATAAAACATCTGCATTCGCTTCCCTTACTTTCCTGAATTGCCAAATCTGACGAACGAAGAATCATTGTTTTAAATCTGTGAAATATATTTTGAAATAGATATAATTAATTAATTTTAACACTAAAGGGAGTTTGAAGTTGAAAGAGTCATAAGTTAGGGGAGTTTGAAGTTGAAAGAGTCATAAGTTAGGGGAGTTTGAAGTTGAAAGAGTCATAAGTTAGGGGAGTTTGAAGTTGAAAGAGTCATAAGTTAGGGGAGTTTGAAGTTGAAAGAGTCATAAGTTAGGGGAGTTTGAAGTTGAAAGAGTCATAAGTTAGGGGAGTTTGAAGTTGAAAGAGTCATAAGTTAGGGGAGTTTGAAGTTGAAAGAGTCATAAGTTAGGGGAGTTTGAAGTTGAAAGAGTCATAAGTTAGGGGAGTTTGAAGTTGAAAGAGTCATAAGTTAGGGAGAGTTTATCTGGCTATTAAGAATCGCAGCACATTTTGTGATTTTTTAGAGTAACTAGTCATCATTCAGTTTTGTTACAATTATATATAAAGAGGCTAGAGAAGAGAGGATAAGGTGTTTTCATTGCTTGCATTGAAATAAGAATAAAAATGATGTGATTTTAAGTAACTAGTATTGTAAAAATGATGTGATTTTAAGTAACTAGTATTGATATAAGGAAAAAAATCATGTGATTTTAAATCACTATCTGATATATAGTCTTTATTATAATAATTACGAAATATAGGTATTACATGGTAACACTAATGAAAATCTTCGAAAATTAATTATTTATATTTTGTAACGATAGATAGTAAAAAAAATTATAAAAAATTGTAGTATATGTCAAGGTTTTATTTACAATCTGTAAAAATAGCAATGTTTTCGTCATATCCATTTCCTGTAACTTTGAATTTAACAATATGTTTCATTATTATTATTATTATTATTATTATTATTATTATTATTATTATTATTATTATTATTATTATTGTTATTTTAGTTTTAGAATAGTTTGTTTATTGATATTTTGTTGCAGAAATCTTGGATGAAGAGGAAAGAATGGACCTCGAGGAAATTAGTGATGAAGAATTTGAAGATGAGAAGCAAGCGAAATTCAGTTAGTAAAGTTTTTTCTTCATGTTTCTTCATACGTGAAAAAATAACCATCGTTACTAGCAGCAGATGGCATTATAATGTTTATTCACAGTATATTATTATTATTATCATCATTATTATTATTATAATTATTATTATTATTATTATTATTATTATTGGTAGTAGTAGTAGTAGTAGAAGTAGTTGGGGTTGTAGTAGTAGTATATTATTATTATTATTATTATTATTATTATTATTATTATTATTATTATTATTATTATTATTATTTTTATTATTATTATTATTATTATTATTATTATTATTATTATTATTATTATTTTATTATTATTATTATTATTATTATTATTATTATTATTATTATTATTATTATTTTTGGTTATTATTATTATTATTATTATTATTATTATTATTATTATTATTATTTGCAACAGGCGTATGATAGGATTAATAGGGAAGCTCTATGGCAGGTGTTAGTGATAATATGGTGTTGGTGGTAGGCTTTTGAATAGAATCAAAAGTATGTATGACGATAGTGAAGCTTGTGTAAGAATAAATGGTGTCAAAAGTGATTGGTTTAATATTAATAGCGGAATGAGGCAGGGATGTGTTATATCTCCTTGGTTATTCAATTTGTTTATGGATGGGGTTATGAAAGAATTAGAGGTGTTTGTGGAAGGAAATGTTGTTAGAATGATGGAGAATGGAGGTGAGTGGAGGGTGCCCTACCTATTATATGCGGATGATTTGTTTTGTGTGGTAAATCTTGAAACCAGAGAGCGTGAGTGATTAATGCAGAGATTTGGCAGGGTGTGTAAAAGGAGGTGTTTGAAAGTAAGAGTAAGGTTATGGTTGTGAGTGAAGACAGTCCTCAGTGTGAAGTTATGTTAGATGGTGAGCAGCTGGAACAAGTATCTGAGTTTAAATATTTAGGATATATGTTGGATGAAAAGGGAACGAATGATGCAGAGTGTAGTAGGAAAGTTGTGAATGGCAGGAAGGTGTCTGGTGCAATTTAATCGTTGGTGGATGTAAAGGGACTAAGTCTTGAGTGCGCTAGGGTCTTACATGACGGTATGTTGTTACCTGTGTTAATGTGTAGTAGTGAGACTATGATCTGGAATAAGAGGTATAGATCTAAAGTTCAATGTGTTCAGATGGACAATCTTGGGGGCGTGTTAGGTGTGAGAAGAATTGATAAAATGAGGAATGAACGTATTAGAGAGTTGTGTAGTGTGTAGAAAGGAGTAAATTAGAGAATAAATGAAAGTACGTTGACATGGTTTGTTCATGTGGAAAGGATGAATGATAGTCGGTTGGTTAAGCTGATGTATAGTGGTGAGTGTGTTGGGAATCGACCGACTGGGAGACCGAAGAGAAAGTAGATTGAGATAGTAAATGAATGTCTGGAGGAGAGGAATGTGAGTTTCGCAGAGGCGAGAAGAAAGGTGCATAATTGGAGTGAATGGCGGAGTTTTGTGAGAGGGTATGGTTGTGGCCCACCTGGGCCAAGGGATGAACCCTACACTGACGATATGTCATAGTGAGGGTCCGTCGCGGTCCCGCGAAGCTCATGGTTGGATTTTCTGACTGCGACGAGTTCTTACTAATAGGTATAAAGGGGGCGGTAAGTCCGGGCTTTCTTTTCGACTTGTGTCGTATTCTTCAACTACTTTTCTGCTTCCGATGCATGTCACACACCTTACCCCCAGTCTTGGGAAAAAAGGTAACGTAGATGATGATAATGATTATTATTATTATTATTATTATTATTATTATTATTATTATTATTATTATTATTATTATTATTTTTATTATTATAGGTGTAGCAGATGCCTTAGATATCAATTGGTCTTCATTAATCAGCGATGAAAGGGCTCGACCACTCCTATTCAAGGGTCAAGCAATTAACCACGATTTTCGACCTTTGTATTTTTATTGGCACGACTTGGCGTTTCTACGAAATACGCTCGACCCGAGATCCTGCAGAGGGTCACAGACGAATGCCTTAAAATAGAACTCGAAAGAAAGACGGAGAAGAGTGCCAGCAATGTTAAGAGTCATGCAAGTGCCAATGAGATAGAGAAGGAATTAAACGCTAGGGGAACTAAAATTAAGGTTGAAGTTAAGGAAGAACCAATGGAGGCCATCGCAGAGCTGGAAGTGAAACATGAAGTTGAGGAAAAGGAAGAGGAAGAAAAAGAAACGAAAGAAGAAGCGGATGAAGAGGAAGATAAAGTTGATAAAGTTGAAAAAATTAAAGATAAGATAGAAGAAAAAGCGTTTGAAGGTATGTATTATTATTATTATTATTATTATTATTATTATTATTATTATTATTATTATTATTATTATTATTATTATTATTATTATTATTATTATTATTTTTTAGATAGGACTTGTTTGAGTAGTTGTCATATTATTTTCTGAAATAAATTCAAAATGTTAGAATGAAAGGAAGCTTGATAGTGAAAAACACAATAGAAGAATAAATTAGTCACTCAAGCCATACTCAATCTTCTCCCAATTTATTTAGTATTCAGACAAGCTATCTTTCTTACAGTTTCTATTTAGCATCAGTAGTTATAAAAATATTATATACATAGGCGTAATAAGGTGGAAGGGACAGCGGGCACTGACTTCCAAAAAATTGTTCAGTTTATAAAAACTCATAAGCTACCAGATATTTTCAAATAAACAAAAAGACAAGTCGGTTGACAACAGCAAGAGATATCTAAATGTTTAAAGTTTTTATATGGTTATTTTAGTATGGAGTAAGTTTAATTGCAGTATAATTTGATTTACAACATATTTGACAAAAAAGCAAAAGTTTTAACATTTATAATAAATTATATTAATAAGCATTGCTGTTCTGGCCATAATTACGTTCTGATGAACTTAAATGAGCGGTTAAAAATTTTCTAATTTAATGTTAAGTTGATTACCAGAAATTTGTAAATTAATATCAAAAACCTATGGTAAAGAGTAATATGTGAAGTAATTTAAGTTGAGGGCCTTTATAAAAATCAAATACGTTTCTGGTTTCCGCTCATTTTTTTATCTCCTGATGGGGAAAGGCCAGAGACCCTCATGAAATTCACTAGAGTTAGGAAGTCTTCAGTTGGAGGTCATTCGTATAAACTTTTGCATGACATTTCCAATTACCATTTCTGGTTTGCTTTTATAAACTATTATTTGATATTTCCAATTACTCCTTCTGGTTTGCTCTTATAAACTATTCAATGATATTTCCAATTACTCCTGGTTTGCTTTTATAAACTATTGTATGATATTTTTCATTACTAGGAGAGCCATTGCCTGCCATTCTTCCTGTTGTTGTACCAGGAGGTGTTATAAGATGTTTACGTCAAGAGTCTATGGGACGATCTCATCTTTTCAATTTGGGTTCTCATCGAAGAGCTTTATGTGCTAGAGAGGACCTATGCCTACGGTAAGTTTTCTGTATGTTTTTGTTTATAAATTACAACTTTATATATTATATATATATATATATATATATCATAAAAAAAATTAATTAATTATATATATATATATAATATAATATTATATATATATATATTATAGCTAATATATATATATATATATCTATATATATAATATATATATGATATATATATATATATATATTAATATATCTTCTCTTTCTTTATCTTTCCTTATATTTTCCCAGAATGGGAAAGTGCGCGGACGGGCATCGGAAAAGAAAGCAGTAGACGAACATGACACACGTCGAAAAGAAAGCCCAGCTTACCGCCCCAGAACCATTAATTAGTGGGATCTCATTCCGTCAGAAAATCCACCCTAAAGCTTCATGGGAGAGCGATGGACCCACTATGGCATCTCGTCATGTAGGGTTCATCCCTTGGCCCAGGGTGGGCCACAAACCATACCCCCTCACAATCCCGCCATTCACTCTTGTTATACACTTTTCTTCTCGCCTCTCACCAACCACATTTCTCTCCTTCAAATACATTCGCTTACTGAACTCAATGCCACTTTTTTCCTTCGAGTCTCCAGCCGGTCGTTCCCACACACTCGCCACTATATCTCCGCTTAACAACCGACTATCATCCGTCATCCTTTCCATATGACCAAACCATCTCAACATACTTTCATTTATTCTCTCATTTACCCCTTTCTTCAACACCACACCACTCTCTAATACGTTCGTTCCTAATTTTATCATTCTTCTCACACCTAGCAACCCCCTAAGATTGTCCATCTGAACATTGAACTTTAGATCATTATCTTCTTATTCCAGACCATATCTTCACTACTATACAAAACAACGGTAACAACATACCCTCATTGTAAGACCCTAAGCACACTCAAAGACTTAATCCCTTTACATTCACCAACGATTTAATTGCACAGCCACCTTCCTGCCATTCACAACTTTCCTACTACACTCTGCATCATCCGTTCCTTTCTCATCCACACATATCCTAAATATTTTAATCAGACCTTGTTCCAGCTGCTTCACAATCTAACATAACTTCACACTAGGATGTCCTCACTCACAAACCATACCTACTCTTATCCACGTTTACTTTTCTCCAAGCCCCTCCTTTTACAACACCCTGCCAAATCTCTCTACCCATTCCTGCTCAAACTCTCTTCAGATTCACCACACTGAACCAAATCCGCAATCATTATAGGTAGGGCACCTCCACTCATCTCCTTTCTCCACCATTCTAACACCATTACCTGCCACCCCACCTCGAATTCTTTCATACCCCAATCCATATATACAAATTGGAATAACCAAGGAGACATAACATCAACGCTGTCTTACTCCGCTATTAATATTAAACCCATCACTTTTGACTCCAATTTTTCTTACACACGCTTCACTATCGTCATCCTTACTTTTTGATTCCTTCAGAAGCCTACCACCAACACCATATATCACTTAACACCTGCCATAAACCTTCCCTATTAACTCTAAAATCATACGCCTGTTGCAAATCCATGAAACCTAAATCACAATTTATTCTTCTCTCTCTCATTTTCTCAATCATTTGTTTCACAATGTAAAGATTTGATCCACACATATCCTCTACCAACTCCAAACGCACCTTGTTCTCCACAATCAGTCCTTCAGTCACTCGAGCACTCTTTTGAGACCAAAATACCAGCATATACCTTCCCTACAATACTCAATAAACTTATTCCCCTATAATTTCTACCAGTTCCCTTTTCTCCTTACCCTTATATAAGGGTACTATTACCGCTCTCCTC
This sequence comes from Trachelipus rathkii, assembly GCA_015478945.1. Lineage (NCBI taxonomy): Eukaryota > Metazoa > Arthropoda > Malacostraca > Isopoda > Trachelipodidae > Trachelipus > Trachelipus rathkii. The sequence goes on from JABUQX010003172.1 coordinate 34,765, forward strand.
CAATCCCTGGCGGAACTATACCTCTATAAACGCTTTATTACACACTTCATTCCCAAATCCAATCAATCACCAATCTCGCCTTCAGTTCTTGATCATTTCACCAAGTAATTTCATCTATACTGCAGATTACCATTCTTCCAACTTTTTCACTCTTACCCATTACTCCTCCTTACAATAACCTCATCCCAAAATACCTATTCCGTCTTGCACCATCAACCCACACACATTCACTATCACTAAAATATTCTATGCTATATATATATCATACAGATTTATCTATGTATTTACATATATAGTAAAATATATACATAGAATATATAATAAACAAAAGGTTAATGTTTATATTCAATAAATATATATGGAACGCCTCGTGGCGCAGGAGGTTGAGTCACCGCCTCTCATACGAGAGACGCTGGTTCAATCCTCCGCGTAGCAGTTGGGTTTTTTCTACCTGGGGGCAAGAAATTAAAACTTGACTGCATACACGTTGGTGGCGCGGTTGGGATAGCCGGCCCTTAAAAGTTCGATTTTCCTGTTGGTCCCCGTGTTACCCCTGCATTTGGGGATAAAGCATCGTTAAAAGGTAGTTTTTTTTTTGTTTTTTATATATATTATATATTATATATAATATATTATATATATAATCATAAATATATATATATATTTATCCATATATACTATATATATATATGTAGATATATATATATATGATCGTTTGTATTTGTACATGTTTAATTGATGATAACGTACCTCAAGATGAAATGCAATTTCCTCCTTATCTGCTTCTTTTATATGATGTTGATGATGATTATGTGGATGAGTCAATGATTCACATTAATTATGATGATGATATAATTTCTTGTATATTCTATGTATTTCTATAATATTTTTCTATCACTTATGGTTGCGCAACCTATATTTTCTTGTTCTATTGTTCTATTGTTAATCTTTCTCCTTCTTCGTATGGTCTTCTCTTCTTGTTTTACATTTGCGAGTTTATCCTTCTACTGATGATAAATTATGGCTTAGTATTACTTTATTTCATTAATGAATAATAAAGGCGTTAAATAGAGAGCCTGCAACTCTTAATTTACTTTAAATAAATATTACTATTACTGATATTTCTATTATCTTCTGAAATAATAATAATATACAGATTAGTCTCATTATCAGAGTTTAAATATCTACTACCCACTACGGCGGTACATATATTTTCTAACTACAGCAGACATAAAATAATAATCAAACTCATACTATTTTTTCTTTTTTTCCTTTTTTTTCTATTTTTCTTTTTTCTTATCTTAGTTTTTTCTTGTGTTGCAATTTGTCATTTTGTAATATGTCTTCATATTAAGTTGTTAACATATTTCAGTATATTTTCTTTTTTTACACCCTCTTTTGTCAAAATGTCTGCGATCTGTTCTTGTGATTTTATCCATGTGATTTCTTCTATTTCTTTTTCTTCAATTATTTCTTTTAGATAGGCCATATCTATTCTTAATCTTTTATTTAATACTGCCGAAGTTGAGTGTAGTGCTCTTTCAAGGCTTTGACAATCTGTTTTTATCCATATTGGTAGTTTTTCTTCATTTATTTCTTCCCATAAAGCTTTCAGATATATTCCAGCATCGGCAGCCTCACCTAAACCCAATGCCTCCGCTTCTAGAGTGGATCTCGCCACTCTCTTTGCCACCTTTGATTTCACAGAAAGCTACTCCGTTGTTAAATTCAATCAGTAATTATAATGTACCCAATTTGAGATTGTCCATTTCCCACGTTATTTAAAGAGAGGCATCTGAAAAGATTTCCATTTTTGTTCTACCCTTAAGGGTAGGAATAATTATTTTGGTTTTCCTTTTCTTTTACTGTTCTATAATTTTTATTACTTTTTCATATCTCTTGTTGTTGCCGTTT
>JABUQX010003173.1:0-2500 GCA_015478945.1 Trachelipus rathkii
GAAACCTATAAGGATAAGAATCGGAAACTAAAAAAATCGAAATCGGAACCCAAAAGAATAGGAATCGAGACCAAAAAGAATCGGAATCGGAAGCGAAAATTAAACAAATCTGAATCGGAACCAAAAAGAATCGGAATCGAAACCGGAATTGAAATCGGAATCGGCTTGAAAATTGAATCGTTCCCAATCCACTAATATACATATATAGATAGTATAGATAATTATATATATATAATATATTATATATATATATATTTATATATATATATATATATATATAGTATATTAGTATATATATATAGATATATATATATATATTATATATTATATTAGATATATATAGTTTATATATAATATATATAGTATATATCAAATAATATATAGTATATAATATATATATATATTATATATATATATATATATATATATACTTATATATAGATTATATATATATATATATATATATATATATATATAATATATATATATAATATAGATATATATATAATATATAATATATAGATATATATTCTACCATAATATAATATATATATATATATAATATATATATATATAGATATTATATATATATATATAATATATATAATATATATAGATATAATATATATAAGTATAATGTATATAAAATATATATATATATAAATATATATATATATATAATTATAATATAGATATATATAAGTATATATATATATAGAATTATATATATATAATAATATATATATATATAATATATATATATATAATATAATATATAAATATATATAAATATAAATATATATATTATATATACATATATATATAATATATATATATTTATATATATAGATTATATATATATATATATATATATTAATATAATAATATATATATATATATATATGATATAATATTATATGCTATATATATATAATATATATATATATAATTATATAAGTATAATATATATATATAGTATAAATATTATTAATATATATATATATATATATATAATATATATATATATATGATATATAGGAATATAATAGATATATATATATATATTTATATATATTATATATAATATGATATAAAATATAAATATATATATATAGTATAGATAGATATATATATAATATATATATATATATGATATATATATATATATATATATATATAATAATATAGTATATATATATATATATATATATATATATATATATTATATATATATATATATATATATATATATATATACATATATATATATATATTATATATATGATTATATATAGTATATATATGTATATATATATATATAATATAATAATATATATATAAAATAATAAAACCCAGAATAAAATAAATTATAGTTATTAATATTATATATATATATAATATATATTATATATATATATATAATAAATATATATATATATAGTATATATATAATATATAGATATATATATATGTGTATATATATATTATTAATATATATAATATTATATATATATATAATATAGTATAGTATATATATATAATATTTATACTATATAATATATATAGTACTATATATATAATGATACCACCTAGTCGTAGATGGGGCTTTCTTGGGGAAGTGTGGGAAAATAAAGCAGGATATAGATACATAAACGTCATAGGAGATACTCCGAGGCTGGAAAGAAGTTTATCAGAGAATTAGAAAGTTAGAAAATTAAAGACATGTTGGAGTTCATCTCTAAGCCACCGAACTTAGGATATGTTATGGCTGCGTCATTTTTCGAAGATCAGGTCTGGAAGAGAAAATTGAAGGAAATTCAACGATAACGGAATCTTGAGAAGCTAGAAAAAATCGCATTGGAAGTGGGGAACATTAAAATAATCTTAAACCGGTGGTTTTCAAACTGTGTGCCGCGGCACTACAGAGTTATATTTTCGGGTGCCGCGCTCTAACGAAATGTAATGTCTTCTCAGTTCAAGAAATTATTGCTCAGAAAAAAGAATTAAAAACTCATTTCTTATTTTTTTTCTTCTTAACCTTAGACTCTTAGAGAACAAAATTATATATATTATAATATATACTATATATATATATATATTATTATTTATATATATATATGATATAATAAATAGATATATATATTATATATAATATATATATAATATTATATATAATATATAATATATAATATATATATATTACGTATATTATATATCTCATATATATATAGCTAGTATATATATATTATATATATAAATATAATATATATATATTTATATATGAGATATATATATAATATATATATATATATATATCATATATAATATATATTATATTATATATATATATATATATAGTATATATATGATATATATATATATATATATAATATATATATTATTATATATATTATATATATATTATATATATATATATATATATATAATATATTAATATATAATATATATATATATAATAAATATATATTATATATATGAT
>JABUQX010003173.1:10000-57500 GCA_015478945.1 Trachelipus rathkii
GTTATTTATGTTTCTATGGTATTTTTAAATTACATTAAACCAAAGAGGAATTAAATATTTGTCAACCAGTGGGTGTTATATTTAATAACTACTTTGCGGGAGGTAAACAAAAATCATTATTTTTATTTTGAAATTTTATTAATTTAGGTTAGGTGTATGTAGGTTAGGTGTAGGTTTGGTTAGGTTAGTCTAAAATAGAAGTTGAAAGTAGGTAGGGATTAGGTTAGCGTTAAGGTTTTAGTTATAGGTTAGGTAATAGGTTAGTAAGTAGGTAAGGTTAGGTTAGGTTAAGTTAAGTTAGGTGAGGTATTAGGTTAGGTTAAGGTTAGTTAGGTTAAGGTTAGTTAGGTTAGGTTAGATATAGGTTAGGTATAGGTTAGGTTTAGTTGTTAGGTTAGGTTAGGTTAGTGTAAGTTAAGTGTAAAAGATAGGTGTAGGGAAGATTACATAGGTTAAGGATATCCCTCATCAATATCATTTGCATAGATTAAGAAAAGGTTTAATTTTGTTAAAAAATTAAAAATTAAAGTTTGAATTTTTCACATGTTTGTGCTAATGCACTTCAAATTAATATATAAAATATGCATTGGTGAACAAAACATTACGGTGGAAAGTACCATGAAATATGCTTATCAAAAAATGTTGAAAGTACTGTGGATTGTTTTTAAATATAAAGGCTAAAAAAAAAAAAGGAATGAAGCAGAGAAGTTGATTAATCATAGAATTGCGGAGTATTCGTGAGCGAAAAAATGAAGGAGGAAGAAATCTAATTTGAAGAATATTAAAGGATATGTAGAATTTATAAACATATATGACACCGAGATATATATTATATATATAATATATAATAAATATATAATATAAATATAAAATAATATATATATAATATATATATATATAATAATATATAAATAATATATATAAATAATAATATATAATAATATAATATAACAAATATAAAAAAAATATAATTTTATATATATATATCTTATTTATATGATGTTATATAAAAAAAAAAACAAAAAAAAAAACCCAAAATATATATATATATAGCGATAATGATAAACATATAATTGTAAATATAAAAACAATGAGATGTAATGTTGACAAAATTTTAAAACCTAATCTAACTAATCACATATAACACATAAATATTATAACTGACTACACATAATTAAAATAAATTGTTTTTACCAATACAAATCTTACAATAATTCAAACAAAAAGTATTGAATAGAAACCCACTTTAACCTAGAAATTTTATGAAATTAAAGGAAAATGCAGTAAAAGAGAAATTTATTGAACAAGAGAACCAAAATGAAGAAAAAATAAAGCAAAAATACAGCAATATAATCTATATCAAAAATTATTAGAAAAAAAACATAGAGGAATGTTTAAAATGCTTTTAATAATAATGAAAAATATCGAACAACTATCATAACGTACCGCACTTAAAAAATCAACAGCCCGAAGGGGGGAGTTATTACGACCAACACAAGGCCCACAACACATACAAAATCTAATACATAATAATATGATATAAATATATATAATATATTAATATAATAAATATAGAATATTATTAATATAAAGAGATAAAAGAATATATAATATATATAATAAAACATAATAGTATATATAATATATATATAAGAAAAGTAATAATATATAATATAATATATAAATATATTAATATACTATATATATAATAATGAAATATATATAAAATAATAAAACTATATATTATATAAATAATAACTATATATATAATAATAAATAATATATAGTATATGTATATATATAATATAATATAATATATAAATATATAATATATTAAGATAATGATTATGATATACATAACATAAATAATATACTATATATATAAGATACTAAAAAATATATAATAAAGCTAATAGATAATAATAATAACTAATATATATATATATCTATAATATAATAATAGAAATATATATAAATAATATATAGTATATAAAATATATATATATAAATATAAATATCATAATTGCAAACATATATAATGATATTAATATAAAATATAGTATATATAATAATATATAATGAAATATATGAAAATATAAATAAAAATAGAAAAGAATCCATTATATACACTATAATATATAAATAAAGTATATAATAAATATAAAAATCAATAGTATAACTATATGTAAAATTTTATAATAAATTCAATATATATAAATATACCTACAATGAAACTTTATAAAAATACTAAAACTAAATCAATGCTAAATATTAGAAAAATATACAAATACTAAAACAAATAGTTAACATACTATACTATAATAAATAGTAAGATATATATATATATATCATAAAATTAAGATATAATAAATATAATAAAATATATATAAAACACTAATAAATCATAAGCAAATACTAGAAAAATATATAGCTCAAGTATATAAAAATAAAAAAAATCATATATAAAAATAATAATAGTATATAGATAGATATAAATATAGAAGTATATATATAATACTAGACAAATAAACCGGATAGAAATAAACCTATAGAATAATAATAAAACCTACATAGAATATATAATAACTCATAATTACTGAATACTTGAATCATAATGCTTTTACAATCATTGCATAAAAATAATGTAAACGCATTAATTATAATATGTTAAAGGAAAGAACACAATAACAAAGGAACCAAGGTTAAAGAATTAAACTGCGTTTCTCCGGAATTGACACCACCGCCATATGCGGACAAGGACAAACCTATACCTGGTGCGTTTACATGAGCATATTCCTCCAAAGTCAAAAAACTTTTATTCAAAATACAGTGCAACCTCATAAAGCAACCTGAGCTCCACTTCAAGTTCAACACATCACACGGTATCGCCTTGTCCTATTCTAACATTCATTATATAATTGTAGGATGTTAAGATAATGACGAAGACTCAAACCCCACCAACATGAAAGATAGTGATGGAAAACCACCAAACAGAACAGAAGGTAAGAATTAACTGCCTTCTCAAGGATTGAACCACCGCCATGTGCGAACTGAGGAACAATATACCCGGTGCGTTACGACTGAGCCTAATTACCATCCAAAGCCAAGAAAAAATGCAGTTAAAAAAAATTCCATTTACCTTTCATTTGAATATGTTATATTACGTTAAGTAAAATTTTTTCATTTTAGACCAAATTATGCTATAACAGTAGAACATCTACAATTAAACCGAAAGGGAAATAGGAACAGGCTGAAACACCTCTGGTGATGGTCGCCTTGAAGGGAGCTCGGTATAGCTACTAACTGAATTCATCCTGAATCCAAATTATTAATGGCTTGTGGAGGATCACGCTCAATTCGTAAACGCACCCCTGGCCCCTATATTTTCCTCACACGCAACATGCGCGGTTTCAATCCGGAGAAGCAAAGGTTAATTCATTACCACTTCCTATTATATGTATCTTACAATCAATAATAGAACCTGCTCCAGTATAGTATATATATATAACTATAAACAATAAATATATAAAAACAAAAAAAAATAATATAATAATATATAACATATAGAAAAATAGAAAATACAAATACAAAACCCTTAAAATAATAAGGATAAAATAGTATATATATATAGTAATAATATATTAAATATATATACAATCATATATACATATATAAAATAATATATATATATTAGGTAGATAAGATTCATATACGATTAGTATATATATATTATATATATATAAATAAAGATATATAAATATAAGTAATATATATAATATATTTATATAATAAATATAAAATATTATATATTATATAGATATATAGAATATATATTAATAAATATAAGATATAAATAATAAAATAAAAAATTGTAAAATTTATATATATATATATAAAGTAATATATATATATATATATATAAATAAATATATATAAAATATCCATGGAATGAGATATAATATTATAATAGATAAAATATAAAAAAAAGATTAAAAATTTTATTATTAAGAATAAAAAAGCATAAAATACATATATAAATATAAAAACGGTATAATAATAATATAATTAAATAAATATAATATCAACACAATACATAACCCGTTATTATATGGCTAAATTTAACCCACTTGAATCTTACCCCGAGAAACAAAAAGCTTCTAGGAAATTTAAACCGAAATTATCTATCAGATATAAACTAGAAGATGCTCCTTCTAAGAACAAGATTATTAAGATTTTAATAAATATGAAAAAAAAAAGACTTTCTTGTCGCATTTTTATAAACTCCACATCGAATTTAAAGAAATATGACGGTTATAAACTTACTTATTAAATCAATTATTGACTGTTGTTAGTTAGCCTAGTGTTAGCATAGCCATTAGCCATACCGTGGAGTAGCTTAACTCGTAGATGAAAACTGACACAGAGTTTAATTAAAAAACAAACAAAGAAACGAGTATTTTTAGTAGATTTTTTCCATAAAAAGCATATAATAAAACAGGTAGAGCTTATGTTGAGATATGTCAAAATATATTGTTGCGTAAAAAAAAAAAATAAGAAATACTATTTTTTTAGATGCAAAATTAAGTGTGCAAAATCATCAGAATCACCCATTGTACAAGGGAAATATTGAATGCTCCCAAGGTAAAAAAAAAAAATAATTTATATGTTTAAATTTGCCCACATCCCAGTAATATAAGGAAGGTAGACAAAATACCGAATATGATAGAGTAGAATTTTTATACGTAACTCGTTAAAATAAATAGACTTTCTAGTAAAATTTCTGTTTTTGATTTTTTTTAAACTAACGTAAATACTCTAGGGTAGAAATATAGCTCGCCACGATATCAGCCGGAAGAAGTTCGGGGGTCTACTAAGGCGCTTCCAGGGAGAAACTACAGGGAGTTGACTATTTATACCCCCCCACCTTAAACCCGGGTGAGGGTCTCTTCCGGTAACCCCCCAGCTCCTCCCTCCGGTATTTGGGTACGGGGTGTTCGCGGGAAGGTTCTCGTTATCCGAAATCCCCGTTACGACGGTAAGAAATCAAGCCCTCCCCCCCGTCTTCCCCCCGCCGTACGCTCGACGCCTACATTGCCGCCATGTAATACACGGGTTACACCAAAAATCTCAACGGCCAATACCAATAGTATAAAAAAACAAAGACACCACTGAAATATATATTATATAAATAAAATATAATATAGATATAATATATACATATATAGAAATAAATAGAATAAAATAAATATAATATATAACAATTAAAATATTCACCAAGTTAATATCATAAATATATAATTTTAACACACTTTTGCAACCCCGCCGGCTAACGAGCCCCCCCCAAAAAAAAAACAATTTAATTTTTAAACAGAATTTTCCCTAACCAAAAATTTACAAGGATTCCAAAAAAATGAATTCCTTTTCCCTGTAGCTGTTGATAGTTTTAATAGATTATTTTTTTTTTTTATAACAGTTTCCTCGGTAACAATTTTTACCAGATAATCCAAGAAAATGGTGCCATCAAACCCTGTATAACTATTGTAAGTGTTTTGATGAAAAAAATAAATATATAATAGTATAAAATATAGAAATATATAAAATAAAAATAATAATATATAATATAATAGAATATAATATATATAAATTAATAAATAGATATAATAATAATAATATATAGTAATATATATATATATATATAAAAATATATAATATATATATTATTATAATATATATTATATTATGTTATAATAAATATATGTTACAAAATATGTGTGAAGAAAATTAAATGTTTGTTTTTATTTAATATAGAATAAAATTCCAAAAAACTAAACGATATTTTATTCATCTGTATAAAAATTACCTTTAAAAAAGCGTGCGGGGAGGGGGGGATTTACCAACAAAAATATAACTTAAAAATATTATAACCCTATAAAATTACTACGATATACCAAAAATATAACTACCTATACATACAAATAACCTGAATACGTACACCAAAAAAAATATATATAATATAATAATATAGAAAATATATAATTAATAATATATAATATATATATCATATTATATATAAATCTAATCATATTACTATATATATATTATAATATATATAAATAAAAACAAATAATAATAATATATATAAAAGATATATAAATATAGATATAATAATATATAATATAATTATATATATATATAAGATATATAAATATAGTAATAAGAATAATGTATATCATAATACATAATATAATATATATATATAATAATAATAATAAAATAATATAATAATAATAAATAATTAATTAATAAATAATTATTAACAAAGAAAATGAATAATAACTCATAAAGACAATTGGGGTAATTAACAGATTATTATCAAATAAGTTAAAGAAAATAATAATTAAATAATAATTTAATATAAATAATAAATAATAATAATAAAATAATATAATAATAATAAGTAAAAATAATAATAATCATAATAATAAATAAAATAATAAATAATAAAATAATAAAATAAATAATAAATAAATAATAATAAACACCGGGAAACAATGTTAATTGGCACACGACTTTATACGTACAGTTTGCAATAATTTTACTTCATGAGTGCCATCATAGCTAGTATGCACTTGAACAATACATGCATATGCAGAAAAGATGACATGAGCGTAGTTATTGGTATGATTTTCTTGATTATTTGAGAGGCGGAAACACCCAACAAATTATAAAATATTAACGTATCAATAATAAATAGCTATACTAACACTAAGGGGTAAATTAATAATATGCTAAAATAAAAATACTAATAAAAAACATAATAATACAAATACTAATACTAATAATACTTTAACCATATTATAGAAAACTATATATATACAATAATACCTATAACAAAATAATAATATAGATAATATAAGTAAAGAATCAAAGTAAGACACATAAATAAAAATATACTACTAAAAATAATTAATATATAATATAATATATAATAATAAATAGTATATATAATAGATAATATATATATATAAGATAATAATGAATAATATATAATAAATAATAATATAATAATATTATAATATAAATATATAATGTAATATATAATATAAATATATGAGAAAGTCTAATTTAGATACCTTTTAAACGGAATACATCGGTTAACACCCAAATTAAAAATAGTACATTGTATCATATAGACCAAAAAAAAAAGAACTTTCTATTTAGGGATTTGTTAATATAGTATAGAATATTAATATATATAATATAATATAAAAGGTAAAATAAATATATATTAAATAAATATATAATTAATTATAATAATATATAAATTATAATAATTATAATATATAAAATCAATAACTAAAAAACCATATACACCCCCAATAAAAACACAATATATATAACAAGATAAACCTATAAAATAGATAATAGAGTAATAAACACTATACTAGTATAAAAATAATAAAAGAATAGAAATAAATATAATTATAGATAAAATAAAATGATAATAAAATACTAAATCACCATACACTATATATAATAGAACATATAACAGCCCTAAATTAAATAACCTATCAGCAAACGTAAAAAAATACGCTATACTCATAGACAATATCCTAAGACAGCAATATAGTAATATAATATATATATATATATATACTATTATAAACTCAATAACAATATACATTATATACTATATATAATATATAACTACACTAAAATAATTAATATATATACCTTATACAAAAAAATTATATAATAAAATACTAGTATACAATACTAATCATATTGTACCAATATATATATTATAGTAATATAATATAATACTACGTTATCTATATATTTAAGATACTTAATACTTTAACACTACTATCGTACAATCAAATAGTAAAATAGTAAAGTAAAGTAGTAAATGATAAAATAATAGAAAAAAAATAAAAAAACAAACGATTCACATATATCATAATAATGACAATAATAACTAATGCAAATAATAATATAGTTACCACTAAACACACACTATATGTATACAAACAAAACTACAAATACATATATATATATAGATATATAACTATATATATATATGTAATAATTACTATCTAGATATATAATAGAATAATAGATATAATATAATAATATATGAATATTAAATAATAATATAATATAATAATAAAAATAATATAATACTAAGACATATAAATATTAAATATATTAAACTCTTCAACAGGTGGATTGGCTCAAATTCACAAAATCACTTCATAACCCTCAAGCAAAAATATACAAGAAACCCATAATCTAAAAATATAAAAATCACTAATCTACGACAGATAGTGCCTACAATAATAAATATAATATAGAATATAATATATATAATATATATAATAAATAGTATATTAAAAATATATAATATATAAAATATAAAAGTATATATAATATATATTATTAATAATAACAGAAGAAATATAAATATAAATATATCATAAATATAATATAATAGAAAACTATAAAAGCATGAATCACTAACAAATAAATATAATATTATAAATATATACTAGAAATGCCAAAGAGCCGCGTGCTTCAAAGAGTTTAACCAGTTGAAAAATATTAACGGTTGAAATAACCCGCAAGGGGGTAAACACAAAGATGGCAGGAGTCGGGGGCGTCTCTCGGCCTTTCGAGGAACGACAGGGTAGGACTATTTAAACTTAACACTATCGGGAAGAGTCCCGGAGAAATTTGATATATTGCGTTGCCGCGCGGGTTCCTCACATCCATCCCCTACGGGTATGGAAAACGTCCCCCCCTCGGTCCCCAATCGGCTCGAACCCCCTAATTTGCCGTGTAAAAAACTAATAGCAAAAATAAATACATATATAAATAAATATAAAGTAATAATAATATATATATATATAGATATATATAATATATATATAAAATATAGAATATATAAATAAAGTAAATATAGTAACTAATAGAAAAATAATATTACTAGAGATAATAATATTATACAAATAATACGTAATAAATATAAGTATAGAAATAAATAATAAAGTCATATACTCCTCTTGATACTAAATAATTATACTATAATATATATAATTACACATATAAAATAGTATATATATATTATATGTATAAATATATATTAATATTAGAATATATAAAATAATAGAAAGATGACACCCTAAACTAATATGACAATAAAACACTCATATAAATAAACTAAATAGCTTAAAATAACAAGTAATATCACTAATCCAGTTTAACGAAATATACACGTATAAAGCAAATACCAAAAGTGAGTCTACTCGAATAAAGAATAATAAAAATACAAAAAACCATAAATAAAAAAACATATATATAAAAAATTAAAAAAAGAAAAAAAAAGAGCCCATAAAAACTTCTTTGCAGGGTTTAAAGTGTTATAAAGCCGGCTATAATAACCACAATGAAAACAAAATTAATAAAAAAAAAAATAACTAAAAATATAAATAATAAAACAATAATATAATTATATAAAAAATAATCAGACTATAAATAACAAGTACTCCGTAAAAGATAAATAAACGTCATTAAACTTAAACTAGATAGAGCTCCTGATAAAAGAAACTATACCTTATTTCCTCTAACTAACCTCATAGAAACAATAATAATCTATACTTACTAGCCTAGCCTAAAACACTATATATAATAAACGATCCTACCTACTACGTAAACCACAACACTACCCTACCTACTACATAATAATCCATAATCGCACGCCCCCCAACGTATTTAGTATAGTAACTACCCCCTGGCCCCACTCATCCCTCCGTAGATCAAGAACTTAAGTATATTCTAAATAGTAAAGATAAAGAAATTATTATAAGCACCCACAATACCTAAATACACTATATTACTCAGCTAAAATACCGTTATTATATAGCATATACAGAACTAATATATATCCAAAATAAAGGTAGTATGTATATAATAGTGTAGACAATATATATATATATATATATATACTGATATATAAATAGTAGGTACCATAATATACCAAAGTAATGTTTTCAAACACATTTTACGAATAGAAGATAAAATAAATAACTTCCTCAGATCTCTCAAAAAACAATTTAACAAAATAGCACGAATATAAATTACCCGACCTAAAATATAAAATAAAAACATAATATTAAGATAAAAATATATATAAATAACAATATTATATAACACATATATAAATATATATAAATATAATAAATAATACTAATAATATATATAATATAATAAATAGTAATTATATATAAATAATATAAATATTATATTATATATAGATATATAAATAGATAATATATAAATAATATAATTACATATTTGTATAAAAATATTTATTGCAAACTTCTCTGATCTATAATATATATTTTATCCAAACCTAACATATAAGTTAAAATGTTTAAAACTAGAATATCTATTAATATTTCCATAAGAGTACCTATGACTATTTTTGGAGAGCCACACGTAACAGTAACCGTAAAAAAGATCAATAATAGACAAAAAAAAAAATTAACTTTAATTTTATGGCGTCAAAAACGAGGCAGATTCATAAAAATTTATAAATTAAAACTAATATAACAGTCTAGATTAACAACATAAACATTACGATATTTGTTATATACTCCTTTATATCTTAATATTACCACAGCTATTAGCTGTAGCCAATACGCTAATAATTTGAATTATAATCATTATTAATTATTATTAATTACAAAAACTACAAAAATATTACAGAGAGACTACCAACACACACAACATACCCAACAGCTTACCCAAAAAAAGAAAACAGATTTCACTTTAACACTTAAAGAAGTCAAAGGTAAAAGTTAAAAAAAAAAAGGTAAAAAATTACTCAATTCCGCCAGAAGATAAAAAGAAAAGAACCACACACGGTATAAACCCACTCACTATTTTTTTTGAAATTATAAATTTGCAAAAGAACAAAATTACGCATAACTTGGTAGTACATTAATCTACAATCACACATACATCTTATGAAAAAAAAGTGGAACAGGGATACAGTCTATTAAAAAGTTCTACTTTAGAAAACAGCAGAAATACTATCAATTGTACTTTTCCGAGATTATATATAATCTACTATATAGGTAAATAATAATGAATAGTATAATATAATGTAATTATTATCATAATAATATATATATTATTAATTATATAGATTAATACACTATAGTCAAGCCCACAATACTCAAATATGAAAACAGAAAAGTATGATGATTCCTAATCTACTAACTTACAATAAAAGTATAATATATGTATATATATATAGAATATATAAATAGATATTCATTAGGTAGTATAATGAATTATAACAGTACTAATATAACGCAGGCACACTAATGATATAAGAAAACAAATTGTAAAACCGTAACACCAAAATTGAGACAACCGGTCTATTCAGTACCATATGTAAATCACTAATAAATATCTATCAGTACTATAAAACTGATAATAGTGAGAGGTCTTATTAACAATTTAAATCTAAAATAGCATAGCAAAATCCACCGTATATATAAATAAAAAAACTATAATATATATATATATAAATAAGATAGATTAACATAAATAATAATAAATAAATACGCATTTCCCGAGCATTTTATGGAAGGAGTTTCAGGCCGTCAATATATATATATATATATATTATATATATATATTATATATAGAAGATATAGCTATATATATAGTATTATATATAATATATATTAATATATAATATATATAATATTATATAATTACTAGATATATATATAAAATATATAGCAAAAATAATTTAAAAAAACCATATATTCTTTTATCTCTATCTATATATATATATTTCAACACTAGATAAATACACTCCTCTTACTATATAATTCATATAATATATATATATATACATACAATATATATATTTATAAAATATATAAATAATAATAATATACTTATATATAATATAAATAAAATAACTATACATATATATATAATAAATAATAAAAAAATAGGCATATGGGTGAAACCAAAAATATATAAAATCATATATATATATATGGTAAAAAACAATTTTATATAAAATATATATAATAAATATAATAATAATATAATAACCTATAATAAAAAAATTAAATATATATAAATAATAAAAATAAGTAATATAAATATAAATAAAAAACCTAAAACAACATATAAAAATAAGTATAATAATAAAGATAAAATATAAAATAAATTGTAATAAACGCAATAATGTATATAATAATATATACATAGATATATAATAATATAATATAATATATATATATAATAATATATATTATATATATATAATATATATAATATATATATATATATATATATATAATATACATAGTATATAATACATAAAAACAAAGTACTATTTTTATTATCTATCCACCCGTTAAGATATATCAAAAAAATTTTACGTATATTATGCATAAATATTTAATTATTATTTATTAAATTATTTTCGTTAATCTTTAAGATAAATTACGCCCGGCATTACTATAGCATACCAAATCCATTATTAATATAACCATCAGGGTATATAGTAATATATACTATAAGATATAAATATATAAAAAAGAATAAACTTAAACTATGTTCTAGGTATTGACCTCAAAATATATATATAAAATAATATATATGAATATAAAAATATATTATATAATATAGCTATATAATAATAATGATAAATAATGATATATATATATATATATAAGTATATAAAATATTTATAAATAATATATATATATATAATATATATATAAATAAATATATATAAATATAATATATATAATAAATATATTAATATATATAAATATATATATAAATAATCATAATATATAATATATTTATAATAGTATAATATATAAATAATATATATATATATATATTATATATATATATATAATATAATTAAAATAATAATAATATAATAGAATATAATATAAATATATAAAATAAAATAATAATATATATTAAAATATATGTTGCTTATTACTTATATTAATACATGTACACATTTATTAACATGATATATAATAATAATAATATATATAATTATAATATATATATATAAATATATAGATATATAGTATATATATATATATTATACAGGCTCTCCCTAATTGAAGGGAATATAATTATCGTATCCCCTAAAACTTGGACCATATATAGATGGGAGTGTCACCGTTGCGAAGCCGAGTTGTTAAGCCGCTGTGAGCATCCAAAGAGGGTAATGAGCCCCTAAACTTTGACAATGCTGTAGCTAGATGGAAAATAAATAACCTGGAGGCTTCGGCAAAGGATTCGTAGTCAGACAAGAGTTTTGATCCCAAATCGGAACACGGAGCAATCTCCGGAGCTGTAGTCAGAGTTGAAATTTAGATACAAAATATAATAGACCGAGTTTATAAACCCACAGAACCTGATTTTATGGGTAACAGAACCCTCAAGGGAGTTTGAGAAGAAAAATGAAGAAACGCATGGGATGCATATGAGAAAAAGATGGAAAAAGGATGAAGAAGGAGTAAGAAGTCGGAGACTGAAAAGTCTCATAACGTTGAACTTTTTACCTGAGCCGTATCCGGAGCCAGAGTTGAATCTGGCTACAAACGCATAACAGATAAATTAAAGTGTCCTCTCTACGTTTACAATCTCATAGAACTTGAATTTAAGATTTTCAACACCCTTGAATATCTGAGGGCACCCTGAGACAGGTCCACGAAGAAAAAAGAAGAAATACATGGAATGCATAAGAGAGTAAGACGGAGAAAGGGCAAAGAAGAAATAAAAACAAATCAGAGATGGTGAAAGCTCTGGATATAGAGCAATGAACTGGTGCAGGAGATGGAGCCTGCAAAGGGGCGATGTGGAGTTAGCATTCACTAGGTTAATAACCCAATATTTGTGTCATCTTACTTGTTGACGGACCCAGAGAGGCCAAATTTGATAATTTTAATGCTGCGTGTATTCTGAGCATATCCTGGAGTGGAGCCTCAAAAGAAAAACTTGCGTTTAATCTTTTTAATGTATGTTACATCAAACCATATATAATGCGTTGACGAATTATAATTCATGTGAAGTCTGAAAGGGTAAGGCAAACAAGTGAGAGGGGTAATGGACCCTTAAAAAGGGTCTTACCCATAAACATGAAATAAATTACTCTAATAACAAATAATTACATAATAAAAAGTAAAAAATGTGCCTCTCCCCCGACTACATATGCCCTGAAAATTTCATTCACTTTGCCCGAACAGGAAAAAAATTATCGCAATTTTTAATTTCAAAATCCAAAAAAAATGGGTTTGGAAATTGGACAACGCTGAGCACAGAACTCAAAATATCGAAAATGTAATACGTAATTATTGTATGTAATGAACCAATCTATGCATATTTCAAGTTTGAAGTGATTTCGGAAAAAAATCTGGAAGTTGATACGAAAAATGTCAAAAACATGAGTTTTAAAAAATTGAAAATTTTAAAAGAATGACTACAGACACAGAAAAACACCGGAAAACAACGTTTTAGAGGCCAAAAAAAGCTACAATTTGGTGTTTATAGGGTCAAAATCGGCTGGGAATTCCGAATTTGATGTTCATTTTTAGGTGGGGTGAAAACTGGGGCCAGCCCCAGCCAAATATTGGATCATGCCCTTAAAATGAAACTTTAAACAAAATTTAAAGGTATCACCATTATAATAGTTTATATCTACAAAAGAAAATGAGATTTGAATATCAAATTTGAAAATATAAATGTAACAGCATACAGAAGCAAAGAAGTTACTTACTGTGCACAAGTTAAAGTCGAAAACGGTTTGTGAACAATACGAGAATCCGTCATGAGCATAGAATCAGGTGAGGATAGTTTAAGGGTGCATGAGAGAAATAATATGCTAGAGAAGTTAAAAAAAGTTAGCTGTGATAAACAGTATGTAGATAGAGAGAGAGAGAGAGAGAGAGAGAGAGAGAGAGAGAGAGAGAGAGAGAGAGAGAGAGAGAGAGAGAGAGAGAGAGAGAGAGAGAGAGAGAGAGAAAGAAAGAGGATGAGAGAGACGTTGTTTTTAATAATATAGATATACTAAGATATTATGCTTATTCTGGTTATGTAAGGAAAGACTAAGTTAGGCATTGTAATATAAAATATTGGTGTAAAGAAAACTAATTAAAGAGAAATAAAGAAAGAGGCCGTATAATTAATAAGCTCTTTGTGATAAGAATCATATATGGTGTTCGATATACTGGTGCTATAGTGATCATTTATGTAATTATTTGTTATAGGAGGAATTCATTTTACTTTTATGGGTAAAATTCTTTTTAATGTTTCATTCTACATCTCATGTGAGGGGCCTTACCATTTCAGACTACTCAAGAATTATTCCTCATCAACGCATTATATATGATTACTCACAAAGGCAAGTTTTTCTTCTGAGGCTTCACTCAGGAGGTTGCTCAGACTACTGCAGCAACTTTAAATTATCAAACTGAGCTTCTATTGGTTCGTAAACATGTAAATTGACACCAATATTGGATTTTTAACCTTATATATGCTAATTTGGCACGGCCCTTTCACCAGCTCCGGCTCCGGCTCCGGCACCGGTTCATTACTCCGTATCGTGAGCCATCAACTTCACTGTATTTTCTTCTTCTTTTTCTTCTGAGACCTTCATCACGGGTCTCTCAAAAACCCGTGATGGTGTCGAAATCTTCAAAATCAAGATTTATGTCTTCGTATACATATTGAAAGATACATTATTTGGTCTATTATGCTTTGATAGCCAGATTTCAACTCTGGCTCCGGTTACCGTTTCGTTGCAGTGCTCTGCTTTCTGAGACTTTCCAGCCTCCGACTTCTTCTTATTCATTCTTCATTCTTTCTCCATCTTCTTCTTTTATGTATTTCATACATTTTTTTTTTATTCTTATGGGGCTCCCTCCTGAATGTCCTCAAACACTCTCGAGAGTTTTGAAAGCCATAAAATAGGGTTCTATGGGTTCATAAAGATATTTAAATACACCTTACTCTGTCTATTGTATGTTTCTATCTGTATTTTAACTCTGGCTCCGGCCCCGGCTCCGGCTCCAGCTCCGGAGACTGCTCCGTGCTCTGGCTTTGGATCCGAGCTCTTCTCTGACTCCGAATCCTTGACAAAAGCCTGTCGTGGAATTCTCCATCTAGCTACAGCAATATTCAAATTAATGGCTCAATGCATACCTTGGATGTCTGTACCGGCTTGAAACCTCGGCACCATGGTGGTGACAAACCAGAACTATGTAGGCCACCTTTTAGGGGGATACGAGAATTATATATCCTTTAATTAGGGAAAGCCTATATATATATATATATATATATATATATATATATATATATATATATATATATATATATATATATATATATATATATATATATATATATATATATATATATATATATATATATATATATATTAATAATAAAAATAATAATAATAATAATAATAATAATAAAGTAATAATAATAATAATAATAATAATAAAAATAATAATATTAATCATGTTACAATAATAATAAATTTTATAATAATAATAATAATAATAATAATAATAATAATAATATAATAATAATAATAATAATAATAATAATAATAAAATAATAATAATAATAATAATAATAATAATAATAATAATAATAATAATAATAATAAAATAATAATAATAATAATAATAATAATAATAATAATAAACATAATAATAATAATAATAATAATAATAATAATAATAATAATAATAATAATAATAATAATAATAATAATAATAATAATAATAATAATAAAAATAAAGATTATAAACAACAAATGTTGATTGAAAATGTAATAGAACAAGTATCAAATAATAATAATAATAATAATAATAATAATAATAATAATAATAATAATAATAATAATAATAATAATAATAATGACAGAAAAAAATGGAAAATAATTTCAATGAGCCTTATCTTAGTTCTTGCACAAAATTAATTAAATATTTTAGGGCCAAAAATATACATTTCAAAAATAATTTGGGCAAAGTCCCGCCAAAGGTTCCATGCACAAAAATAATTAAATAAGTAAGAATTTGAGGCAAAAATAATACAAAAATCTTAAAAACAATAATCTATTAAACAATGGTATGCAAAAAATATACAAGCATCTTAAAAACAATATATGCTTAAAATATATCAAGACAAATATTATTTGACAAAAAAAGAAAAAATTAAGGGCAAGCTTTAATTTCCACCAGGGTAACCATACTCAAAATTAATATGGAAAAAATAAGCACAAAAATAGTATTACTAGAGAAGGTGTTAACTTCCCACCAGCGATTTCATAGTCACAAATATCAGTAACATTGCTAAGGTACAAACAATTGGCAGAATAATAATATTAATAGAGCAGGTGTTAACTTCCCACGAGTGGTTCCATACTCACAAATATCAATAACATTACTAAAGTGCCAAAAATGTAGCATCAAATCAATTCAGTCCCGATTCTATGCAAAAATAAGTATATAATATATAAGTTTTTGTGATCTCTCACCTATTCGGCGCACCTTTATAATAAACGTAATATAGGAAAAGAAAGCTTGACACGTCAAACTTTACTTACTCTAAGGTTCCTAACTTTCTTTGCCTTTTATGATTTTCCTCCTTCTAGAGTTAAAACACCATTCCCACCAAAACTGAAATCTGAGAAATAGACAGCTTAAATGGAAGAAGTACCATGATGGAAAATACCATTACACCTACAGCAGGAAATTTCGGCGAATTCTAACTCCCAGGAATTTTGAGGCTCATAATAAGAGAGTAATACAAATTAGTAAAATGAACAAATATGAATTATAATAAATCCGCCGTCGAAGCAGCACACTACTATAAATTAGTACGAAATACAATAACTTTGCTGCCAAAACACCGCAGTATAAATTTTACTGCGAAAGCAGCATAAAATATAAAATATAAAAAAATAGTAAAAATTCATAAAAAGTAAAAAAAAAATACATAACATCTTTGCTACTGAAACAGCGCAGTATAAATTTTATAGATAGGAAATATATAGATAGGAAAATTTTACAACAATTCTAGGGCCAAAGCAGAATAAAATATAAAATATAGTAATTTTGCTGCCGAAGCAGCGTATAATAATTAGCTTTTCTAAGAGTAGCAGCACATCGAGCGTAAACATAAAATCGGTTCAAATGAAAAGCGAAAGTTCAAACTGTTACGAGTACACGAACAATTAACGTTACAAATATAAAGAAATAAATATTTAGTAACAATCTAAAATTCTGTAACATTATTACAAATAATTACAAATATAAAATAGAAATCACAATTTAGTTTACAATATAATAAAATTCAACAAATTGGTCAAAAATATGAGAAAGAATGAGAAGAAGAAGAAGTGAGTTTAAGCTGCCTTATATCGACTGTGCTACCTTCTTCCTTTAAATTTTGAGGATGAAATATTAAATTTTCAGATTCACAACATGATACTGTATATATATATATATATATATATATATATATATATATATATATATATAAAAATAAAAATAATATATATATATATATATATATATATATATATATATATATATATATATATATATATATATATATATATATTTTTGCAAAAATTAATAATTTAAAGATCACATATATTAAAAATAGTATTTTTATACACTTTCAATTATATAAACAAAAATGGAATTTTAATACAGTTCTTATCAGTTTGTGATACCAATCTTGAAATGATATATATATTTAAGCGTCTCTTTATAATTGCCGGGTCAGTCGTGAGGACTAAGTAATCACAGTATACAGTATATATATATTACCAGTAGGTCAGATAGATAGGAAAATTGTCGATCAATTTTCTGATATGCCCTTTAAGAATTGAAAATAAATTCATGTACTATGTATGACGTTTTCGAGCATTAAGTAATCCATCAGTGTTTTAAAAACAAATATTAGTCATTTTCTTAATAAAAAAATTTAACACGATAAATATTAATAATAAATATGACTTTAGAAATAAATTTTTCAAAATAAAAAGCAATTTAAATATGTTTTTATTTTTTGGCGGGAAATTTTGACGGGAAAGGTACAATGCACACACACACAAGGTGGTCCGAAAATTATAACATTGGATTGAAGTACTAATAATATCTCTACTATGAAGTAATCGACTTTTATTCGAGAGGAGCTTGGTTCAATTAAAACTTACGACGTCTTGCTGCGTATGTATTGTCATGGTAACACAAAAGTGCGCATCATGGTTGCCAACATAAATTCAAAAGATTGAAATATTTGAAAAGAAAACTATTAAAGATCTAATTTCTCCAGCTCTACATAGTTTTCTCGAGTGTCTTATTTAAAGCTTAATCTAAAGTAAAATTAAAAATTAAAAATATTTAATGGATAACTACAGTAAAAGATATTTAGGAATACAAAAGTATAATAAATAAAAATTATTAAATTTATATATATATATATATATATATATATATATATATATATATATATATATATATATATATATATATATATATATATATATATATATATATATATATATATATATATATATATATATATATATATATATATATATATATATATATATATATGTGTGTGTGTGTTTGTGTATGTACAATGTGTGTCTGCTCAACAAACCAAAATACGTTCATGTTCATATGGACATACACCTATGTAAGCCGTACATAACTATATTCACTCAATTACGTAAATATGTGCACACGTGTACGTATAAAATGTGTGCACAGTTGTCCATCCCCTGTGATTGTTACTACTACTAATAATAATAAATTTAATTTTTTTCAGCCTGTACCTATACCTCCATCTTTTTATCCTACTGGTAAGTAAAAATTGGGTAGATTTAATTTTTCGCAAAATTAGAGACATAAAATGTGGATCAGTAAGGTGCAGTGCAGTGCAGTGCAAAATCCGTGCAGGTTGGGGCAACTTTAATACTAAATTCCTGTTCACAAAATCCATGCAGGTTGGGACAACTTTAATGCCAAAGACCAATGATAGTCCAGGATAGCGTCTTGAAATAAAAATATCCAGTATCATATTTATGCCTACAATATTCACAAACAAGATACAAAATAATAATGATAATAATAATAATAATAATAATAATAATAATAATAATAATAATAATAATAATAATAATAATAATAATAATAATAATAATAATAATAATAATAATAATAATAATAATAATAATAATAATAATAATAATAATAATAATAATATCATTAATGACAAAAGTATAGGTTATAGTAATTATAATAATACTAATAATAATAATAATAATAATAATAATAATAATAATAATAATAATAATAATAATAATAATAATAATAATAATAATAATAATAATAATAATAATAATAAAAATAATAATAAAAATATTATTATTAATAATAATAATATTAATAATAATAAATAATAATAATAATATTAATAATAATAATAATAATAATAATATGTATAATATTAATAATAATAATAATAATAATAATAATAATAATAATAATAATAATAATATAAAGAATGTTCAATAATAAAATAATAATAATAATAATAATAATAATAATAATAATAATAATAATAATAATAATAATAATAATAATAATAATAATGGCAATGATAATAGTAAAGAGGGTGATAATAATAATAATAATAATAATAATAATAATAATAATAATAATAATAATAATATATCATAATAATAATAATAATAATAATAATAATAATAACAAAAATTTATTTATTATTATTATTATTATTATTATTATTGTTATTAATATTATTAATGCTGATATTAATTGGGAAAAAAGTCTAAAATAAACTTAGAACATTCGAGTACTGGTGTTAATAATAATAAATAATAATAATAATAATAATAATAATAAAAATAATAATAATAATAATAATAATAATAATAATAATAATAATAATAATAATAATAATAATAATAATAATAATAATAATATTAATAATAATAATAATAATAATAATAATAATAATAATAATAGTAATAATAATAATAATAATAATAATAATAATAATAATAATAATAATAATAATAATAATAATAATAATAATAATAATAATAAATAATAATAATAATAATAATAATAATAATAATAATAATAATAATAATAATAATAATAATAATAATACCGACTGTTATTATTTGAAACACTGGTAACACAAATACTACACACTTCTACTGTATCCATCACATTCACACACACTATCATACTAATAAACATGCAAATAAAACATGATAATATTAATAATAATAATAATAATAATAATAATAATAATAATAATAATATAATAATAATAATAACAGTAATAATAACAATAATAATAATAATAATAATAATAATAATATTAATAAAACATAATAATATTAATAATAATAATAATAATAATAATAATAATAATAATAATAATAATAATAATAATAATAATAATAATAATAATAATAATAATAATAATAATAATAATAATAATAATAACTCGTAAACACGTAACTACTCTCTCTCACACAAGTTTGAATTTGCTACCCACAATATTCTAGCATTTGTCACGTAACGGCTTTTTAATTGCTGGTTTGCAGGGTTTAGGTTTACCATCTTAAATTACTTCCACATTCCTCACTCTACCTCCAATATAGATCTCAAACTCAATTTTAACCTTACTTTACATTTTTCCTCAAACCTCGTGATCCGGGTTGAAAGTGACAAATGTCCACAAAATAACATGATAACAGTCATAGCTAAAATAGCCTGATACCGTCCGGTGACAACTAATCACGAAAAATAGGATTATAACATTCCAATGATAATTTCTTAACTAAAACATCATGAAAACACCCCAAAATCTACTACAAAATATGTTATCAATCAACTATTCACTTTATCCGCAATTTTCATCCTAACTCCTCAATCATAATTTTAACACCATTTCTTAATTCTAGTCCAAACTATTCCATTGCCAATCAAGTTTAACATTCTAACAGCCTTAATATCCAATACTATTCAGCTCCTCTCCTGATTTTAACAAACTTTACACAAAGATGTCTGCAAATTTCCTACCTAGTTTAATTTTTACGAAATACTTAGTTTACTTACCCAGCCTATGGGAGGTTGACGACCTTGAATATGGTTTACGCGAAACCTCACTCCAAACTACTTGTAACAAACTTTTCCTTGAATAACTGTAAATTCTATTCTTTATTGTCAACACTTATAACACCATTTCAACTTTAAAATACCCAACACTAGTTTACGTGATTTTCTTGACGAGTTCCACGTTTGCCTTGATAATGCAATATGAGCATTTCTTAAGCGCTCCCACGCGCGCAATTTTAAATTAGCTAGTTGATTTTTATCCACCTATCATATAACTCCCCCTCCAAGATTGGGAAACAATCTAAAAAGGAAAGAGAAGAAAAAAACAAATATCAGTGCCACCCATATGCTTACTCCATCCTCCTAGTTGATGATCTCCTTCGTGCTTCAGTCCTTTTTTCGTATTCTATAACCCTCCTCATAACGTTTGGATGTTCCGGTACCATTCCTCTCGACCTTGTTAACGGTGCCCTGTACATATCTTCTGGTTCTGATGCCCTTCGTTGCTGTTGTCTCACCAATCATCATTGCGTCCGGCACTTCACCTACATCCAAAAGCTCCTCATAAATACACCTTGGTCTATACTCCGAACCTTCTGAGCTGGTCACCTTGATATTAACCTCTCCTGCTTCTTCTACTCGTTCCTCCGCCTGTTCTTCCTCTTGTATCTCAAGGTCTGCTTCTTGATTCTCAGTACAGACTGCCTACAGGTTTCCAATTGAATCCACTTCCTTATCCGAGACCTGATCCATTTCCTTTTCTGAAACCAAATCCATTTCCTCCTCGCTCTCGTCACCGATCCTTGCTCCAAGCATGTAACTATCTTTCGAAAACGCTATTGATCTCTTAAATGCCTCAATATCATATTCATCCTCCTGGTCATTATCTACCTCTCCTTCATCAAACCAGTCATGGTGTTCGCTTACGTCAACTGGCGAGAGTATCATGCTAACACTTACTGTTTGCGTACCTTTATTTTCACCAACCTGGTCCTCTGTCTGCATCGACACACTTCTTTTACCATTTGTTCTCTGTAATGCCATTTTCTTTAACAATCTCCACGCTTCCTTGATTTTTGACCCTTGTTTCTTTGACGTTTTCACTTCCCTGGGTCACCCGTCCATACTAAAGTACATGGACTATGATTTCTTCGGGTACCTGTTCTATTCTTTCTATTTCTCCCTGAAGTTCCTTTTGCTCTGGGTCTACCTCCTCACACTGGAAATACTGCCTAAGGTATTCCAGGGGGTCCGCCCACATCTTTAGATGAGAGAAATGTACCCTAGCTACCTACGTTTTTCCCTTAATGTCATAAGACATTCCTCCCGATATGACCTTGGAAATTAAAAATGGGCCTTCATATTTCTTGACTAACTTTTTGTCTAAACTCCTGTCGACCGTGACAATTTTCCGTTTAACCCTCACTCCCACCGCGTACGGCAGCCAATTAGGGTGTCCTTTCTGCCATTTTTCCTGTTGACTCCTCGAGATTGGTATCACCCTTCCCTTTTCATGCTTTTCCACCATTAACTTTTCTTCTGGAGACATTTCCAATTCCGCATGCTTCGTACCGTTGTACACCAGCACTGCCCTTGTCAAGGAAGTGTCCCAATCAACATCTTCTTCCATGATATTCCTTAAGAACTCGGCAAAAGTCCTATTGACGCGTTCTACAGCCCCGTTACTTGCTGGTTTGTAAGATCTGCTATAAATGTGTCCAATCCCGTATTCCCGCAACATTTCCTCAAACCTGACACTCCTGAACTCCACTCCGTTATCCGTTAATACCTTATATGGTAGTCCTACAAAAGCTGGTAACATCTCCTACTCAAAAGCGTCAGCCACACTCCTTGCTGATTTGTCCTTCAGGGGTTTCACCGCAGCCCACTTACTGCAATGATTCACTGCCACTAGACAGGCCACATTCCCTTTTCTTGTCTTTGGCATTGCCATCACGTCCACTGCCACAAGCTCAAAATGATTTTTAACCTCTATTTTCCAGATGGGCGGAAATATTACTTGGTGATCAATTTTATTCAATAGCCACTTTGGGCATGTCCTACATACTTCTTGCACCACCGATGAAATAATCGGATGCCATACGTGCTTAGACACCAAGTCTATCAATTTGTAACTTCCAATATGTGCCATGTTTCTGTGAGTTATTACACACACACTCATCAACTGTTTAAACCAAATGACTGCACTAGCTTGCCCTGGTCCCGTCCTCTTAACCAAAACTGACCTGTTCATTAGAAAATCATTTCGGTATCTGTAAAATGCCTTTAATAGTACATCGTTATTGTTTAGTAACTGTTTCCTCTGAACTTTTCCCCTCAGCATCCTTACCACCTCCGACCTTTCTTGAAGACTAATAATGTCCTGGACTGACAGCATATTACCTTCATTTCCACCTTGCGTTGTTATATTATAGGTTCCTATCGTTGTTAGAAATGTGTCACTCACATCATCTGCATCGTTTCCGTGACACACTATTCCCTCACCAAAGTCCAATGCTGCTTCAAACTCCACCAAATAATTCATTCCTAACAGCATACATGCTTTAATATATCCGTCCGGTACTACCACCAATGGGAACAACACCCGTCTGTAACGAGTACTAATTTCCACTTCTACTGCCTGATTATATTTTACAATGTCCTGGGCAACTCCGTTTAGTGCGGAGTATACTGTCCAGCTCCTTTTAAAATAAGTCCAAAATTTCTAAATTGTTAACCACACTTTCCTGAATCAAACTGATTACCGATCCAGTGTCCAAAAACGCACACCTGTTCACCCCGCCGATATAAACTTCTTGCCATGTTACTCCTCTCAAAACATGGTTGCAACTTAACCTTGACTCATGTTTTCTTTCCCGCTTCATTAAATTAATCCCTAATTCTTCGTCTGTATGGTACCGTACCAAATTATGTTCAGGTTCCTTATCCGTCTCATTCTCTGACTCCTCTAGCTCCTCTTCTTCCTGCTGTGATTCCTCCTAAGTTGGACGTTCGTCAACCATACTGTTTTTCATAAGCCTATTGAACGTCCCATCATCCCTCAAATGGTTTAAGTTTGTTTCGCCACGCACCTGTTTGTGAACGTCTTTCAAATTTTCCTCCTTTCTCACCCTTGGTCCGATATATTTTACTGAACAGCAACTACCATGGTGTAACCAAATAACCACCCTAAACAAGTCACATGCTACCAGCAACACCTCTGGTATTGGTTCTCTGCCAGGTAACCGTAATGCCTTTAAATACTTCAGCATCTTCTGTTGTTTTCCTATCCAGTACAATTTCTGGTTATCCCTTAACGTGGTTGAACGTCCCATCATCCTTCAAAGGGTTGAAGTGTGTTTCGCCACGCACCTGTATGTGAACGTCTTTTCAAATTTTCTTCCTTTCTCACCCTTGGTCCGATATGTTTTACTGAACAGCAAGTACCATGATGTAAATAATTAACACCCCAAACAAGTCACATGCTACCAGTAACACCTCTGGAATTGGTTCCCTGCCAGGTAACCGTAATGCCTTTAAATACTTCAGCATCTTCTGTTGTTTTCCTATCCCGTACAATTTCTGGTTACTCCTTAACGTGGTTGCTAATTTTTCTCTCAAAGCCTTATAATCCTCTTCCAGATTCCTAATCTGAGCGTTCTCCAAAACAACTTGTAAGCTGACAAACAACGCATCCGCTCCACCTGGGACTTCTTTTACCATAATTAACCCTTTAGGCAAAGCATCCAAATCAACCGGTGCTTCACCATGATCATCCTTCCTGTTGCACCTGGACCATGTGTCTGCAAAGATGTTTTCTCTCCTTGGATAGTATTGTATCTCAAAACTATATTCACTCAAATCGTCCAACACCGTGCCAGCTTACTGTCAACTAACTTCATCTTTTTATAAACTCTTTTCCTAACAAGAATTGCCTGAAACTTTTAATTCACCACCTTATTGCAAGGGATTTCCTTTCAATGGTTGACGCATTCCTTTCACACGCGTTAAAATAGTGCGAATTAAAGGTTATTATCCTCCTTTCATCTCCCTGTTTTTGACAAAGACCAGCTCCCATACCAAAACCGCTGGCATCCACAAACAATTCCAACTTATTTGCTCCTTCTGAAAAGTCGGGAAATGCCAGTTTCACAGATTCCTTCATTCTTTCTTTTAATTCTGTAAACGTCTTTACTCTTTCCTCTGTCCACAAAATTAAATCTTTCCGTCTACCTCCTGTCAATGCACTAAGATGTGCCGCAACCTCAGAACAATTCCTTATAAACTTCCTCTGGAAGTTTATCATTCCCAAATACTTCTTAACTCTCCGACAGTATTTGGCCTCTCCAGTCTATCAAATTTCTCCATAAACTCCGGAAGCTTCCTGATTCCTGCTCTACTGATAATATGGACCAAAAACTTTAGCTATTTTTGCACCCAACTACATTTTCCAATTTTAACTTTTAAGTTGGCCTCACTCACCGTTGAGAAAGCCGTTTAATCCCTACTATCCTCCGCCAGGTTCATTTGTCAGTAGCCTTTGACCAGGTCAAGGCTTGTAAGTTACTTAACCTCGTGATACGCGTAAATAGTTTCCTGAATGTTCGCCATCGGGAAATTTATCCGCCTCGGTTACCTGATTAGGCCTTCTATAATCTACGCATATCCTGAGTGTACCATCCATTTTACGGATTAGCACCACCAATGAACTCCATTCCACAACTCTTCTACCTGCTGTTCGATCTCCTGATTCGTTTTCTGGTCAAACCTTCTAGCTCGTTGGTAAATAGGCGTGTAATCGTGTAATCTAATCTTATATGGGGTCATCGCTGTTTGACTGACGTCCGCATCACTCCTACTAAACACCATTTTGTTTTTAAACAAAACCTCCAAAACCTGTTCAATTTGCTCTGGACGTAACTCTGCCATAAATATAATTTCGTCCTTCAATTTTTCCTTCGTCCATTCTTGTTCATTTCCTCGTCCTACCACTTCCTGTTCCGTTGTATTCACTGTACATGTCGTATCTCTATACTTCCTTAATTTATCCTCGTCTACCAACAAATGCGCTATACCTATTTGTTCCCCTTTATTCAACCTTAAGGGCCCTGATATTAATTTCTTTAACAGTACCTACCTTCCTCCTCATTCCATTTCACCAAGTCTGGTAATACCTTAAAATGATGGTTATATCCCCTTCTGTTATCTTCTCTACCTTCCACCAACAACTCCTCTGGTTTTGTACGGTACTGCCCTTCATGACTCCTTGGCTTGACTTGTTTTGACTTCCATTTCACTTTAACTGGTACCCAGTCGTCTTGTCAATCAACGTTTTCCCTATTGTATGTACGGGAATCTTCGTTACTGTCCTTAAACAGTTTTCGGCTCCACCCATTACGTACACCTGCTCCCGTACACCATTATCACCATACCGTCTAATTGATCCATCTCTAATTTCAAACTTTATGCTATTTCCTACCAGAAAAGGCATACCTAACATTACTCCTTCCTTCAAATCCTTAAGAACCAAAAATTCTAATTGTCCATATTTAATGTCATCAATAGTGACTTCCAATCTTGCTGTACGGTGAGACTCTACACACTGACAAGGATCATCCAGACCTCTCAATCTCATTTCCCTGTTTATCACAGTCGGATTTGGAATCCTTCCGAGCTCCTTTTTACCCATCAAGCAATATTGAGATTCCGAATCCACTGCTGCCAACATTTCAACACCATCCAATTTTATATTAAACTTTATAAGAGATGCTCTTTTTACATTGTTAAGGCCCATCATCCCTTTATCGCCCGTTTTATTGTACACTCCTGATATTATTTCCATAATATCCCCTTTCTGTCTCCTATGTGTCCGTTGCGGCATTGGCCTAAGCACCTCTCCACCTTGACCTACCATAAACTCCTCTGCTTCCGGATTCAATATCCACCTATCTTGACTAGCCGGGGCATCTTGTAGATCTATCCTTGTGGTGGCTGGCTCCGAAACGTCCCGGCTGATGGCGGAGCAAGATCGTTTTCCGAACTCATTTCTTTCATTTTCTTCTTCAACTCCTCCATTTCCTCCCTCAAGGGAAAAGAGTCGCTCCAGTGCCCAACTTCATCACACATAAAGCATTTCTTTTCTACCTCTCTCTGAGTCTCTTGTCCTTGTTCCTTGTTCTCACTCCTACGTTGAAATCCTTGTCCTCTCCTTGCTGGGCAATCCATAAGCTTATGCTCATTATTACCCCAGACAAAGCACCACCCATTAAACCGCCAGCAGTCACGTTTCATGTGTCCAACCCTATCACAATGGTGGCACCTTACCCTTGATCCACTATATGGTCCACCCGACCTTCTGTCATAGCGCCGGTTGTCCATACCGTACCCTGTCCGCATACGTACTTCTTTCTTCTCACTGTGGAATGGCTGCCCATATCGGAATTGTTTCAGCCTCTGGTTACGTGTAGTCATCAAGTTCATCTTCTTCACCGGCCTAGTTCACAATTTCTTTCCATCGTACCCTCAAACTTTCTTTTTCACCTCCCATTCTTAATTTAAACCGTCTCTCTGCCCTTTTGGGTAAGCATCTTATAAACTGTTTCTTTAACGTTTCCTTGTCCCGTTGTTCATCATTTGTCGAAGCCTCATAGATCGTTTGCTTTCGCAATGCGAATTCTGCAATTTTCTCTTTTTTCTTGAGGTCCATTCTCCAGAACTTTTAATGGAGGTCCATGACCTCATTATCTTTTCCCTCCTTACACCAATTTCGTAACCTTGAAAAAAAGTGACATATTTCACCTTAGCTCTATACATGCTGAAATACATCCTCAATGCTCCGCCTTCCAAAAAGTTCCTCAATTCCACAACCCATCTATTTTTGTCACGCCCCAACTGTTCCTTTGCATAACGCTCGAAATCCTCGATAAAAGCATCGAACGTTTGCACCTTTTTTCTCCATACTTCAAATGCTTTACCGCTTTAGCATTTGCCTTGCTATAAGTCCGCATTACTTCCGGCAATTCACCTGGTAATCTTCCTGTTCACAGAAAAGCTGGACTCCATACCTGATTTTTCGAGTTCCACCAGCCTTTTCAACCATAATTGTCCTCCTTTATGCACTTCACTTTCAGCCTCCGACTCCACTTCTGATACCGTGCTCTCATCGAACGTGTATTTCCTTAATGGCTGTTTCTTCCTTCTACTCCTCCTCCTCCTCCTCTTCCTTCTTCTTTTTTCGTCACTTTCGCTACTAACTTGGGTCTTCCTCCCAAAAATTTCATCTTACGTCTCATCGCCACTCTCATTTCTATACTTTAATGCATATTGCAAATATTGTTTTGTTTTAACCGTGTCCTTTTCCTTACTGCCTGCTCCACATTTACTTTATCCTCCTTCAATTTATCAAGTTCTATAACTGTTTGTCCTCCATTTGCTGTCTCTAAGACCTGTAAACAGTTCTTCATTATTGACATCATATTCTCTAAATCTAAATCCTTCGAGTCCTCTATTAAGGCCTTCTGGAATCCTTCCAGATACTCCATAGCCTTGTTTCCTCCACAAGCTCCATTTTCCTTCTTCTCTGCGTCAGTCCCCATCATGAATCACCAAATAATATCTTGCCTAGCCGGGAAAGAAAAAAATGTACCCAAAAAAGCACACGAAATATATATATATATATATATATATATATATATATATATATATATATATATATATATATATATATATATATATATATATATATATATATATATATATATATATATATATATATATATATATATATATAATAATAATAAATATATATATATAAATATATATATATATATATATATTATATATATATATATATATATATATATATATATATATATATATATATATATATATATATATATATATATATATATATATATATATATATATATATATATATATATATATATAAATATATATATATATATATATATATATATATATATATATATATATATATATATATATATATATATATATATATATATATATATATATATATATATATATATATATATATATATATATATATAGGGGTGATTGTGGAGACAAGGTTATTTTTATAAACTTATACTATTAATTAGAATTAAGTTCCAAAGTGGTTACCAAAGTTACAGAATGGAAATATTATTCTAACATTAGAATAAGATATTACACTCAAATAATAAGATAATCTGCTGATTTAAATTATTTTTTTTATGTTTATTTTTTACTCTTGATTTTATATGGATACCTAAATCTTTATATTATCTTTTATTCATTCAATGATTAATATTTTACTGATTGCATACTTTATGATAAAAGTTTATTATAAAAGCTTCACTCAAAGTGCTTACCAAGGTATTTACAATTGTATGATGCTTATTTCATTAATATTGACGTACCTACGAATATTGGAAACACTTGTACATATTAGGATCGAATTTATCACAGGTTAGTGATCATGTTTTGAACTTAGATTAAATTTTCATAAAAGAAGTAAAGCATTAAAAGTACTCACCTTATTCCCTTTGTTTACAGTACTTACCTAAAGTTCTCAAGTGAGATTCATCAAAACCTTGACTCATCCTGAATCCATGAATCCTTCTTAAACAAGGTCCCTCACAAACGCCTTTATCGTTAGGGTAAGGCTTCCTAGTTCACAAATTAACAATAAAAATGATAAATATGGTATAAATTAAAATACTTAAACAGTAATTAATTAAAAATCTAATTTTGCCAATTTTTATAGGATTTTTGTTTTAGGTCAAGTCTTATTCTTAGGTTAATCTTTATCCTTGGCTGTATTTTTGTTTCGATTCTTGTTTTGGTCTTTGACCTTTGACTTTTTGCATTCCTGTTTGGATTGTGGAAATTGTTTTGGCTTTTGTTTGATGCCAATGAAACCTTTGTGTTTATGAAATCTTGATTGCTGATCAATTTAAAAATTGGAATATACATCCTAGTGCAGAACTTTATCTTAGGACCTTTCGTTGCGAAATCCTACCGATTTCGCCTATCTAAATAAAAGTTCACAAGATAAGTAAAGAAACATCTGACCATTATTAAACCAACTCTTGACTCTTGAATCAGATAAAATCTATATTTTATAAAAATCTGTGGCTTACTATCATAGCCATAAAATTCTAAATAAATAATAAAAGTAAGATTACCTATTTCCGTCGTGGTTGTTTTCTCGATATATACTATGTATATACTCGTAACAACCTCACGTATAGATATTCTTCTGAAAGTAACCTAATTACTGTATAATCATACACCAACCAGTACTGGTGTCTGGTATATAAAATCTTAATAATATCCTAAACCTATCCCCTTAGTTAAAAATAAATTGAATAAATGTAAATAACCATAACACTCTTCTACTTTTGTTTGTATAAATGTAAAAAAATAAACCTATTCTTTTACTTCTCTTTTATTCTCCTATTTCTGTATAACACATTCTTCTACAAGTGATCTTCATCTTCACACTCCATATTACACGCAGCGTGCAGAACAAGCCTGTGGTCCCGCTTTTTCGTACCCAGCTATTATTAAAGCCTGAAAGGTTCTCTACAGAATCTCAGACTTTATGCAAATGCAAAGAGGCCTTCAAAATATCTATATTAGGTAGATACTATTTCTTTTTCATTTTCTCATAATTTCTTAATATTTTGTAACAATTCTTAATTTCTCATTCTGGAGATCAAGTAACCGTAACTATTCATTTCCATGTTACTTGGTCTCTACTATATATAAATATATATATAATATATATATATATATATATATATATATATATATATATATATATATATATATATATATATATATATATATATATATATATATATATATATATATATATATATATATATATTTATATATATATATAAATATATATATATATATATATATATATATACTATATATATATATATATATATATATATATATATATATATATATATTTCTTAATATATATATATAAATATATATATATATATATATATATATATATATATATATATATATATATATATATATAAACTAAAAAAAATTATCACCCTGTGTGTGTACGTATATACGGTAGTGTCTTCCCACACCCAAGTATCCCGAAGGCAAAAAAAAAAATTTTATGAAAAAAAAATTTTTTCAAAGTATAATACACAAATCAAAAAGTTTTATAAAAATATAACTCCTGTATATCACCAAGCCTATAATTCCTTAACTTTACAGAAAAAAATTTTCAATGTTCACTTATAATAAAAAATATCACTCCTCTCAATTCTTCGTGAACAAAATAAACTTTATACCTATACGCTACGGTATCTCTCAACTTTGCCTTAGCCTGTGACCCGATTGAAGACTGGCCCGACACAAGAAGCAACCAAAAATTTGTTACCGGCCACACACACTATCCTAATCCACCGTGTTCGCGGGAGGTCAATATTGTTCTCCTGTCTTCAAAAGGGTCCAGAAAGAAAGCAGCAAGTTTTCATCAATATTTTTACAATAACTCACATAAATATGAATACTAAATGTACAAATGCAATTGAATAAATAAATGAATAAATAAATACCCCAAAATCTACTAACCTGGCTAGCTTAAGACAATCCCTAGAAAACTATCAATAAATCAATGCATAAAAGAATAAATACTGATATAGTAATAACTCGATTTATCACAATACAATTAGGCAATATATTTCATGGGACAAACTGTTTTAACTCTACCTAAACGGGACTCACTGTATAAATATAGCACCGTGTATAAAAAGGTGATCAAAAGTATTCACTCCAAGGAATCACACAAGACCTTCACAAAAGGGTAGCTCTACCTTATTAAAGTTTGGGTAATAAAGAACTTTATAGCCTGGGACAATAAACAAAACAATATCAAACTTCCCTTTTATTCCCGTGAAGGTGGAGAGTACCACTCAGGCACCCTCCCGATTCTGTGAGGGTGGGAAGTACCAATCACGCACCCTCCCGATCCAGTGAAGGTAGAGAGTACCGCTCAAATACCATCCTGACCCTGTGAAGTTGGGGATTACCACTCAAGTACCCTCCTGATCCTGTGAAGTTGGGGAGTACCACTCAAGTACCCTCCTGATCCTATGAAAGTTGGGGCAACTTTGATGCCAAATTCCGGTTTACAAAATCCATGCAGGTAGGGGCAACTTTAATACCAAATTCCGGTTTACAAAATCCGTGCAGGTTGGGCAACTTTAATGCCAAATTCCGGTTTACCAAATCCGTGCAAGTTAGGGCAACTTTAATGCCAAATTCCGGTTAACAAAATCCGTGCAGGTTGGGGCAGCTTTAATGCCAAAGTCCAATGATAGTCACAGGATAGCCCCTTGAAATAAAAATATCCAGTATCATATTTATGCCCACATTATTTACAAACAAAATAATAATAATAATAATAATAATAAAAATAATAATAATAATAATAATAATAATAATAATAATAATAATAATAATAATAATAATAATAATAATAATA
The DNA here is from genome assembly GCA_015478945.1 of Trachelipus rathkii. NCBI lineage: Eukaryota > Metazoa > Arthropoda > Malacostraca > Isopoda > Trachelipodidae > Trachelipus > Trachelipus rathkii. The sequence continues at coordinate 43,769 of JABUQX010003173.1, forward strand.
ATAATAATAATAATAATAATAATAATAATAATAATAATAATAATAATAATAACAATAATAATAATAATAATAATAATAATAATAACAATAATAATAATAATAATAATAACAATAATAATAATAACACGTAAACACGTAGCTACTCTCTCTCACACAAATTTAAATTCGCTACCCACAATATTCTAGCATTTGTCACGTAACGGCTTTTAAACTGCTAGTTTGCCGGGTTTAGGTTTACCATCCTAAATTACTTCCACATTCGTCATTAAACCTCCAATATAGATCTCAAACTCAACCTTAACCTTACTTTACATTTTCCTCAAACCTCGTGATCCAGGTTGCCAGTGACAAATATCCACAAAATAACATGATAACACTTTAATAATAGTCTCATATCTAAAAGAGTTGATACGAGTCAGGTGACAACTAATCATGAAAAATAGCATCATAACACTCCAATGATAATTTCGTAACTAAAACATCATGAAAACACCCCAATATCTACTACAAAATATGTTATCAATCGACTATTCACTTTATCCACAATTTTCATCCTAATTCCTCAATCATAATTTTAACCATTTCTTATTTCTGGTCTAAACTATTCCAGTGCCAATCAATTTTAACATTCTAACAGACTTGATATCCAATACTATTCCGCTCCTCTCTTGATTTTAACAAACTTTACCAAAGATGTCTGAAAATTTCCTACCTAGTTTAACTTTTACGAAATACTTAGTTTACTTACCCAGCTTATGGGGGGGGGTTGACGACCTTGAATATGGTTTACGCGAAACCTCACTCCAAACTACTTGTAACAAACTTTTCCTTGAATAACTGTAAATTATATTCTTTATTGTCAACACTGCTATAGCATTGTCAATTGATCGGCTAAGATCACCGATCATTTCATACTTTAAAGATGACCATACACTAGTTTTATCGGGGTAGGATCGTCTTTATGTCCGAGCATTACTGTTGTTGTGTTGCGACGTTCTTGCCTTGTAAGTTAATGCACCTAGATGAGCACTGTCTTAATATCTCACCTAATCCCTAATATATATGATATTATAGTATATTATATATATTAGTTATTATTACTATATATATCATAATTATATATTATTACTATAATCCTACTAGTATATATCGTACTAGGTATATATTAGTAATAATAATATAATTATATATATAGTATAGTATAATATATAGTAATATTATATATATAATAGCTATAATATTATATATATATATATAGATATGTATATAGAAAAATATATATAGTTTTGGTTGTGTGTGTATAATCATATATATAGTATATATATATATATATTGAGTCATATAATAGTATATAATAATATATATATATTATATAAATATATATTATATAGCATATAATATATATATATATATATATATAATATTATATATAGTAGTTAATAATTAAATAATAATTTCGATAGAGACAGTACGAAGTTTCATTAGGGAAAATCCTCCGAGAGCAGTGTAAACTACGAATTGCAGAGAGCAGTAAACTAAAGTTTCAGATGAGTATTTTTGCAGGTACGTTAAACACAATTTTCTACTTAAAGTTCGCCATTAATCAACAGTTATCTCATAATATTATCAAAAACTATTAAGGAAACTGAATTTTTCAAAGCAGAAAAAAATAAGTTGAAAATAACAAAAAACAAGAAAAAAAGGAAAAAAGGGATAAGGTATTCAATTTTACTATGTTGATGAACCTGAATCTTTGTAGAAGTAGTCATATCACATCTAAAATTTATTAAGTATTGTTGATAAATAGACTTGGGATTGTATTACATTATATATTGAACTAAACGTTCTTTATGCTTTGTTATAGTTTGTTTGTACGGTTTAAACTTATTGTGTGGAGTTGATGTATTGTAGATATGTATTAATAAACGAGAAGAACAAAAGAAATTTAATTAATATTATAAAGAAAATATTATGGTTTACTAAAGACGTTTATTTGAAAAATTAAGGAACTGAAATCATATTATAATTTATTATTATAGATATGGGAAATATAATGTATCGATATAGTCTCAAAACACGGGGAGGAGGACTTCTTTACAGTAGATTTCGTGTAAAATGAGTTATTAGTTGAAAGTTTCTACTTTAAATAGATAAAATGGATAAAGCTTTATACGGGTGAATTTCTTGCGAAGAAGGGAAAGAGATGTGAGAAGGGGGGAGGAAGGGACAGGAGGGGGATGAAGGAGAAAGGGAAGGAAAATAGTGTAAATATAGTATTTGATAGGGGTATGGTACATTTAACCTTTTTATTATTTCATTGCTGAACGACATCTTTGTTCTCGTATATTACGGCTCATTATGATATTGTGGGTAGTATGGGATGAGGCGGGGGGTGGTGTGGCCTGTAGGTGTTGGGAAGTGTCTCATTAGGGTGGGGTTCGCTACATAAGCGTGCAGCCTGAGTGTGCTTATAGTATATAGAAGAAGGGAAGATGGGGAGGAGAGAGGTAATTAAGGTTGCGGATGTCATGCAACGTGAGAGGGTAAAACGAGGAATTTGAAGAAGGAGAAGGTCGGGGATAAAGTTTGAAGGAAAAAAGGGTTGGATGGTGTTAGGGTTAACTGAACTAAGCTGGAGGAGCAAGGGAATGGATCTTTGGAAACTTACAGGAGGTATGTATAAGGGTGAATTTCGCAGAGATGAGGGCGAAGGGAAGGGTGGGAATAGTTATGAGGAAAAAGAGGTGGGGTATAGGTAGAGGTGTTAGTGTAGTTCAGTGAGTGCGAGGTAATGTGGGTAAGAAGTGAAATTCGGGGGGGGAGAATAGTGAGGTTTTTACTATGCGCCATATTGCAACGCAGTGAATAGCGAGGGCCGAGAAGAGAGAGATAAGTTTGGCGTGAGTTTGCATGAGTGTTCGGGGAAATGATTTTCCGGGGTAACGTGTAACACATTTTGTCTTATTGGGAGATTTGAATGCAAGACTTACAGGAGTGAGGCGCGGAGTGGGATATGAACTAGTGATGAGGACTTTGGGGTAGGTGTAGGAGCGAAGTATAAGGAGAAAGTCTGTTTGTTGTCTGTGTGTTGGAAAGAAGAATAGATAGTGGGGAAATACTTGGTTTCAAAAAATGTGAAAATCATAAGTATAATGGAAAAAAAAAAGAAAAAAGAAAGAATATTTAGAGGGTGGAAGAGTGAAATAACGGGGGGGAGGGCGGTAATGGATTATGTGTGTGTAAATGGGAAGGATAGAGGAAGATTACTAGATGTAAATGTATTTAGAGGGGCGGGAGGGGATATCGGATCCTATTTGATGGTGGTTGCTAGAAGTGGGGAAGGAGAGGTTGTGTTATGGAACGGGGGAGAAAAGGAATAGAGGTGATTAAAGGTGTGAACAAGTTGAGGAGACCGTGCTGTAAGGGGAGTTTAGTGAGAGGTAGGAGGACTAGGTGGAGGAGACGGTGAGAGGACGGGAATTGGGGAGGTGGAAGGGGGAGTGGATGGAGATTAATGAGGCAGTGTATGTGAAGAGGCTAAAGGGTGGTGGAGTAAAGGAGTGGGGAAGCAGAGGAAAGAACAGGATGATGAAATGGTGGTACATTGATGGTAGCGGTGAAGGAGGGTGGTGAGTAAAGAAATAAAGGAGGTCTTAATGTGAAATGGTTGGGAAGTAGGAGAAAGGAAAGCTGGGAGGAATATAGAAGGGTAAGAGTGGAAGCAAAGATGGGCGGTGGAGAGGAAAGAAGAAGAAGAGCAAAAGAGGAAATGATTTTCAATACAAGCCTGAAATTTTGAATCGGGGAGCAAGATGTTCTGAAAGAAGTAAATAAAAAAAGGCATAGAAGGGAGGGTTGGGGAGAGGATTAAGGGCATGAGAGGGGAGAGATAGGGTGAAGGATAGGTGATCGGGGGAGTATTTTAGTCCACTTATTAGAATTGATAGCTGGTCGGGGATTGCGAGGCATGATCTCCTGCAAGAGGCTGCATCCGGCAGACACTGAACTTAAAGGGCGGAGTGCAGGGGGTGATGAAATCATCGACCAGATGTAGGACGATTTAATTGAAGCGGCGCCTTGAATAAAAGGAAAAAAAGGGACAAGTCCGCCAGGTCTGGATGGTGTGAAATCGCCGAATGATCTGCAGAAGGAGGTATGCGGGTGGCGGACACGGCTGTTGTCATGGCATCATTAATTATAATTGTGGATCGAGTGGTGTGTACCTCAGGAGTTGGAAGGATGGTTGTTTGGTTTCCCTGTATACCAGGGGAAAGGGAATAGGTGGCAAATGGGGAATATACAGCAGGTATAAATGTCTATTTAAGTTCGGTAGGGAAATAGGATGTGTATGGGAAATACAACTGATTGAGAGAGTTGAAGAGGTTTAACGGAGGGGATCGTATGGTAGGATAGAAACAGGAGGATTTAGGGAGGGCTAGAAGAGGGTGTAACGTGGACCAAGAGATTGTTATGTCCAACTAAAAGGATCCTTAGTGGAGAAAAGTAATATAGGAGAGGAAAGGGAAACGTGTATGGTTGTGTTTTTAGAGATTTAGAGCAAAGCATATGATAGTAGTGAAGAAGGGTGATTGTGGAGGGTGTTGAGGGATAGGGGAGGGGAATAATTTAAGGTAAAGGTATTAGGCCTATTTATGGAATAATAGGCAAAGAAAAGGGAAGGTGAGATGTTTGGAAGAGGGGATTGAGGCACGGCGGGTGGTCGTAAGTGTCGCCTGTGGCCTATTTCAAATTTGTTTATGGGAGAGTGTGGTGCGGAATGGTGACGGGAGGCGAGGGAGGTGAATTGATGAATGGGGGAATTATAGAAGGGAAGTGAACATGATACTTGGTTTACGACAAGAACTCGCCGCTGTGGACAGGGAAAGAATGCGGATAGGGTTGAGGTAATTGGGTGGGCAGAGATATTTGGAATAGATGATGTGTGGCAAAAGTGGTGCTTAATCAGAATATAGAAATCAAAGGGTAACGAGTAATAGTGTTAGTTGTTTCGAAAAGAGAGGAGGAAGAGAGATGGAGGGAAGGGTCTAGAGGTTCGAGTTAAAAATGTGTAGTATTGAAGAAGAAAGATTTTAGATATTTAGGGATGGATTAGGGATGAAAGAGGAGATAGAACATAGAGTGGAAGAAGATGAGGAGTTCTGTTGGTGGTCTGAGGTGAGAATTATGAAAGGGGGGGATTTTATCACAGAAAAATGGTTTGGAAAAAACTATTGTACCCAGACGGTGTTGTATGGGTGTCGAAAACGTGGGGTTGAATTGCAGGTCTAGGAAGAAGTTGAATATTAAAAAAGGTTTGTGGGGGTTAGCAGAAGGAAGAGGATTAGGAAAAAGGGTGGTGAAGAAAATGGAAAAGGCGAATTGTTTAATATGGTAGTGGCATCTAGTGAGATCGGAGCGAACATGAGAAGTGGTTAGTGAGAGTTTGGGAGGCGAGGAGATAAGGAAGGAGAGGAAAGGGAGACAAGAAAGAGGTGAATGATGACAGAAAGGAGATCGCGAGGAGGGAGAAGAAGAGGGTGGGTGTTGGCGAGGGATAGGAGTGGTGAGGAGGTGGTGAGGGCGAGATGAGGGAGGTGTGAGTGAGCAGAGCGCTGTACATACAAACTAAACGCCGCTCAAAGCGGAAAAGTGTAAGTCAATAAAAATATAATAAAGTAAACTATAATGACAATAATATCAAGTAATAAGCCAAACTATAGCTGTAAATATATTAGTATTATATCACTCACTTATATAGAATATATATATCACTAATACTAAACTCTATAGTATATATTATAGCAGTTTAAGCGTTCGGATGATTGCAGAGAAAACGGAATTGGATAATCTGTGAAAGAGGAGAGAAAGAATTTTTATATGTATATGATATATAAAAAAGTTATATATATATGATAAACAGTTAATATATAATATATATAATTATTAATTAATACTATATAATATATATATAAATATATATATTATATTATCCACACCTCATAAATACTTAAACAATATACTTATATATATATATATATATATTAAAAATATATATATATATAATATTAATATTATTAATTAAATAGTGTACAAATATGTTATTAAAATATAAATATATATATAAAATATATAAAATATAAAAATAAAACTATATAATAATAATATAATATTCATATATATAATATATATATATATATATATATATATAGTAATAATATATATAATATATTATATTATATATATATAAAAATATTATTTTAAATATATTATATTTAAAATTATTATAATATATAGTATATTTAAATGTATATTTATATACATATATATGATATAAGATATATATACTATACACACTAGTATATTACATACTCGTACTATTATAATATACTAATATATATATATACAATAAAAGACTATTATTTATTATATTTAAATATATATATTATATATATTAATATATAAATATATATATAGATACTATATATAGTGTTTATAATAATATATATATATACTACATATATATTTAGTACTAATATAAATAGGATTTTATTGAACAGCTATTCTGTAAAACTTTATAGTATAATATATATTATATATATTATATTATCTATATATTATTAATTAAGGAGTAATATCATATAACTATATATATATATATAAATGATTATTATTATTATATTTATATATTATATTTATATACCTAGTACTATATATAATATAGTATATATAGTATACTATTATTATACTATTATAACTATATTATATATTATATATATTATATATTTGATTATATAATATATATTATTAATCTATAATAATATTATATATAATATTATAATATATAATAGTATATATAATATTATATATATATTTATATTTAATATATATATAGATATTAATATTATATATATAGTATATTATATGATAATAATCAATATATATACTAACTATAGATAGACGATTCCATGAGTATATATATAGGATATAGGTCGGCGATAACTATAGTTAGTAGTACTACTATTATATACTATTATATATATATATAATATACTTATATAGCTAATGTTATTGAATAGACGTATGTAAGTAGTAAATAATAAGAGTATAATGTATACGTAATAGTACATAGTATACGCATATACGACATAAAAGTGCGATTGATAGCTATATATATATATATATAGATTTACCGTGTTTCCAGTGTGAGTTATGTAAGCCATCCTGTTATTACCTACCTAAGACTGCCCAACGTTATTGTGCTGCTGAATTCATAAATTCAGAGCATTTTCAATTCAAATTAATCGAAAGAGTTAGGAAAAAACAAAAACAAACTTATTTTTACCTAATATAATTTACAAGTAAATAAAAGGGTTCGACATCGTGGTATAATGATATTGTGGTTATCCACTTATTGTATAAAGTCCTAAACCTAATTTGTACAACCTGAAGTATTTGATAAATACAGCCTAGCACTAACAGATATCTTATTACATAATAATTATAAAAGATTTTGTCACAATCGTTATTTCTTATCCTTGTCACGTGATTTGTTCAGCCTTGAGGTGCCACTGGTCACTACTTTTTCAATCCCTTGGAAGATAATGTCTGTTGGGAGAGAAGAGCAAGCATAAAACCTAATGCAGCCGAATTGTTAGTCATTTAAAAAACGTTATCTTAAACTGTTTTAACTTAACACTTTTTAACAACAGCTTTTTATTTTAAAGATCACAATAAACCGAGAATAAATTCTTATAAGTACCGACCCTTTTATTTTTGTTGATAACAAAAAAACCCCTTAGTTTTTTCAATTTCTGAACCGTAATTAAGCTTTAGCTGCAATTCCAGTAATGATGTCAACTTTGATAGATAAGAACACAACTAGGTACTTACAGTTTTATCCGTAGTAAGCTGCATTTGGAACCTTACTTAATACCTGGAACAATTGTTACTTGATCCGAACTCAAGCATCATTTTGACTTCTTTGCACAAACAGGGGGGGGATACTTGTTTTATGGATTTCTGTTTACTCGTTGAACCTTTGACTACTGAATTCCTGGGTTAATATCTTCTATTTATCCTTATTCTTCGTATAATTCACATCGTCAAGTATCAAACCTGATTATTCAGTTTAATTGGTCCTAGGTTCCGAGTTTGCCACTCCAACTCAAGTTCATCCCGAACTAAGCCTGTCCCAAGGCTAGGTTTGTCCCATGGCTAGATTTGTCACTCAAGCTCGTCCCGAAGCCAGGTCTGTCCCAAAGCCAGGTCTGTCACTCAAGCTCGTCCCAAAGCCAGGTCCCTATAAACAATAAATTTATCATTAATTATTCCTATACAAAAACTATTAATACACCAGTAAACAATAATTTAATTTACTTCTTACCGAATTCAACGGGCTAATTTCTTCCTTTGTATCCTGTTGTTATTCTTGAGTGTTCTAGTAACGAATCGTCCATCTTTCTGAGATCTGTATTGACGTCTAATTTCATCGTGCTCAATTTTTAAACTTTTTAATTAGACCACTTGTTAGTTGTCTCTTTATCCCACATTCCTCCTCCTTCAAAGTTTCGAATCCGACACTATAAGAAGGAAGAATCCATTTGTTTATTTTTAAAAAAAATCACCAGTTACAATTTTGAAATCATTAATGAGCTAATAATTTTGCGAATCAACCAGAATGAGCTTAAAAATGTTTAAGAGAAATAAGAAAAATTCATTTTTAAGGGATATTTTATTTTAACAATTTGGTTATACAGTAATTATAATAACCAAAAATAATTTCCCTAAGTATCTAAACTGGTCTACTATTGCAAACTAAATGTCAATTGTCCTTTGAGACCCCCGAAATATGGTTAATAAAAATAAGGGTTTAAAAAGTTATATAACATAATAATATAAATAATAATAATAATAATAATAATAATATTAATGAATATAATAATAATCTAATAATATAATAATAATAATAATAAAATAATAATATGAATATAATAAATAATAATTAATAATAATATAATAATATAATGAATAAATAATAATAATAATAAAAATACTTAACAAAATTCAGAAATAAATTAAGTAGTACTAATGGATAATAATAATAATAATAATAAATAATCATAGAAATTAATAATAATATATATTTATCTTAATAATAACATAATATAATAAATATAATAATTTTTAAAATAATAAGAAAATAATAAAAGAATAATAATAAGAAAAACGAAAAGTATAAATCATAAAATGAATGATAATAATAATAATAACATAATGTAAAACGATCAGAATAATAATAAAATAATTATAACAAAAACTGTAATATGAAAACAATTACGACAAAACACAATATTTAATCGCAATGAACAAGTTCTAATCTATATTAACACTAAATTATAATAAGTCAAGTTATAAAAATTGATGTAATGAAGCTTACAACAATAAACGAAAATCGTGAATAGTAATAATAATGATAATATAATAATAACTTATTATAGCAATAATAATTACGATAATTAAAACTCATTATTCCAATATAAAATACCAATAAGGCTATAATTTGATGAATAATAATAATAACTATAAATTTCTTTAATAATAAATAATAATAATTAAAAATATAATAATAATATAAAATAATAATAATAATAATAATATAATAATATAATAATAACAATAAATAATAAATAAATTGGAAAGCAAATATAACTTAAAAAATATTGTTTTCATATTTTTTTTTAATAGGTCACTGTCGTTGCTATCGCAATATCTTTATTGTTTATTTTTTGTCTATATACCAAAATGTAAGCTGCAAGGCCCGGTCAAAAAATAGTAAATATGTTTAATATTGTAAGGAGAGACAAATTTATTAAACTCATCTTTTAAAACTATATTTTAAATCTGAGATTATCATTGTTCTTAGGTAATCAAGATTTGGATAATAGTAATATTATATATATATATTGATTATGATTTTATGTTATTATATTTTAAAATTGTAAACGATTTGTAAGAGGATTTTGCGATATTACTATTATATATGAATGATTTATATATATGATATATAGTATATATATATATACTATATATTATATAGTATATCATATATACATAATATATATATATATTATATATATAATTATGAAATAATATATATATAGATATAAGAGTATTTATATGTATTATATATATATATATATATATATATATGATATATATATTATATATACATAGTAGTATTAAATAATATGTATTGAATAATGCATTTTTTGTTAAGGATGTGGTTAGTCGAAATCTCAATTTACGTTTAGCTTTTTTGTTCCTGTTTGGAACAAGGATTGTCGTTTCTTGAGAGATACTATGATATTGTAAGAAATGCCAATCCCGCCTACTCTTGAAATGGCTTAAAAAAATTTGTTTTTTCTAAATTAATTAATTAAATGTATACATATTATCTTTTACTTTCTGTTTTTAAGGACTATGATTCGATAAGAGACGTAATCTGTATTACAGATTTGTATAAAATATGTAAAACAAGATAATTTGGATCTTTTTCGCTTTCATTGTGTTGTTAACCCAGGGTGTTTATAGTTGGTAGTTGTTCTGCCTCACTTACTTTCGATCAAATTTTTATTAAAATACCTTCAATCGAAGATTCACCTTACCCGTATCATACTTCTATTAATAAACGTTCAGAACGCGTATTATACAAATTAATAACTGTCCATTTCTAGCATGAGTTTGCATGTGGGTTTCTGTCAGATAAAAATATACAAATCTCTGACATATATTTAGATATAACTTATAATTATTTAGATTTAATATTGAACAGGTTTAGAAATAATTTAAGAATTGCCTGACTGAAGCCATACCTTGTTTAATTAAGATTACTAAAGAGTAATTACCACTCCTGTTTATTACCGGAAAGAGAACATAATATATTGCTACTTGTTTTTAAGGTTTAAATTTATTTACCTATCAGAAGAGTGATTAAGCAAATATGCCTGGAAGAAAAGATACCCCCGTTGAGTTCATTCCTTGTCTAACGTTATAGATTGCATGTCATACAAATGAAAAAAGAGTAATTTGCAAATTCTGTTTCTCTGGGGTGTAATAAAGTAATTTTTTCTGAATTAAATAAAATTTAGCAATGACATCAAAATGAAATTCTTTATATATCATTTTTTGAACATAATGTAGTTAATATTTTATATATACACTATTTATGGGCGAGGATTACATATAAATTTAGAGTTAGAAATATTTTTATCGTTAACATGGTGCACATACACATTATGACATGTAAATGTACTATCGCATGTAATACTATATATATGGTCCAATGATCTGCATTGCAAGGTAATATTTCAAGCATAAAATATAATCGATTATTTTAGTATGAGGTTCTATCTATTCAGCTGTGCATGTATGCAGATACCTACGGACATCTGACTATATGTGCATGGATGCATAAAACCTAGTCTTGTATAAGCAGTACAATCATTCATTTATTATTTTTTATTATAAGTATATTTTCAATAATAATAATAAAACAATGGGCTCACATTTTTTACCGTTATCTTATATGTCCCTACGATTTTGGTACCTCATTAGTCTATCTTCTTTTATTCTCTGATTTTCCTTCCCTTTCAGTTGCCACCATCTCCATTTTTCAGCGATCCTCTCATCCTTTACTTTTTCAGCAATTGGCCTCCTTTAGCTTTTTTTTCTTACGCCATAATAAGAGTATCCGAACCGCACAATTAACGAGCACCAATGAGAACGAATGGGTTTCCGCTGAGGAGAAGAATGAAAACGGGAATTGGATACGTTTTTTTGTTTCCTGTGGGAGAGAGAGATTTTGTATCAATATATAATATAATATATATATACATATAATAGTATTGATAGTTATTATTATATATAATATATATATCTATAATTTCCTCTACTTATATTGTGAAGCTGTGATGAACCCTCATATACCACCTACTGACTAACACCATAATTTATGACTATATTATACATTATGCAAACTAGGTCTTACTTACAAATATATATATATATATATATATTTAAAATAAAAATATCTATATATATATTATATAAGTATTAATATATATATATCAGTATACTAATATAATACAAGTATATAGATATATATTATATATATATATAGTATATTCGTCATAATAATATATATAAATCATGTATTTGTATATAAAATACTTAAAAAATACAGGAAAACAAATAGTGAGTATCAATTTTTATTATATATTTTATATATATATATACATATATATATATTATATATATAATATACTATATTAATTTATATATTATATACATATATATAACGTAATTCAGTATATAATATGATACATATATGATATTCATCCCACAAAGAAGTATATGATATATATAAATATATATTAATATACTATATAATATATATATATATAATATATATATAATACACACCAATTTATTGAAAGTATAACTTGTGCATGACGTCTGTGCATAACTGAATGTAGCTACTTACATATACACTTATATACTATATATAAATTATACTTATATACGATTTATTATAATATATATATATAAATATATATATATATATCTATATATATAGTAGTATTTATAGGTATATATTCTTTTTTCCTGAATTTGGGTTGGTAAGCCTGTTTTTACCTTCAACTAAGACTCCCAACTTATTGTCTGCTGTTCATAAATTCAAGCAATTTCATTCAAATTAAATCGAAAGAGTTAAGAAAAAACAAAACCACCAAACTATTTCCTAAATATAAATTTACAATAAATAACGGGTTTCACTTCGTTTTAAATATCGTTTTCACTTATGTTATAAATCCTAAATAATTTGTAACACCCTTACAGCTGATGATAAATACAGCCCTAGCTACCTAACTAAATACTTATTACATAATGATTTATAAAACTTTGTCACAACGTTTTTCTTATGCCTTGTCAGCGATTTGTTCAGCTTGGTTCAACTGGTCACTACTTTTCAATCTTGAAGATTAATTAGTCTGTGAGGAGAGCAAGGGAATAAACTTATGACCTTAACTGACCCTTTGGAGGGTTCATCTATAGAAATATGTGTAATTATGGTGCTAAGGTGACAACGATTTACGTAACTTTTGTATAAAAACTATAAACTAATTTACAAAAATAGTATCAAAAAATTCTTTGTAGTTTTTTTAATCTATTCACTTATATTCACTATAAATACAAAAAATAACGCTACTAAAAACATCACCTTTTGGCTTTATTTCGTTTGTGTTGGGATGAAAACATTTGAAAAAATGTGTATCAGATCATCGATATCGGATTATCGATATACCGATATGATTTTATGGATTTTGTTTACTCCATGTTCAACGATTCGAATAATTATTGAAATATATATATATTCTTTTTTTTCTTTATCTACCTTTATTTCAAGTCGTCAAGTATCAAACCTGATTATTCAGTTTAATTGGTCCTAGGTTCCGAGTTTGCCACTTCAACATCAAGTTCATCCCGAAACTAAGCCTGTCCCAAGCTGGTTTGTCAATGGCTAAGATTTGTCACTCAAGCTGGTCCGGAGCAGGTCTTCCAAAAGCAGATCTGCCACTCAAGCCTCGTCCCAAAAGCCAGTCGCCCTATAACCATATTTAATTAATTATCTATACAAACCATTAATGCACTACGTAACATATTTATAATTTTT
>JABUQX010003173.1:60000-75903 GCA_015478945.1 Trachelipus rathkii
AATATCAATTATATATAATATATATTAATATATATAATATTAATATATTATATATATATATATATATATTATATATATTATATATTATAATATATAACATAATATATATAATATTATAATATATATAATTTTATATTATATAATATGATTATATATTATATATATATATATATTATATATATAATAAATAATATATAATATATATATATTTATATATATATGTATATATAATATATATATTATATATAATATATATTTATAGATATATACATATATATATAATATAGATAATAATATAATATAAAATATTTTATATATATAATATTATATTATAGTAATATATATATAATATATATATATATATAATATATATTATATATATTATAGATTGTATATATAATTAAAAAAAATATACTAATATATAAATATAGTATACTATATATTATATATATATAGATATATATAAAAAAAAAACAATAAAAAAAATACTTATTATTAATTATATAAATTTAAATATATATATATATATTAATATATAATATAAATATTATTATATATATAATATATATATTTATATAATATATTATAAATTTATATTATATTAATATATATATACTCTCCTATATATATATACTATTATTATATATATAAATACTATTAATATATATATATTATATATAATAATATAATAATAAATATAAATGATAATAAGTATACATCATATTATATATATATATATATATATATAAAGTTATATGTAAGTATATAATATAGTATATTATATAACATAATATGAAGTATATATATTATATATATAGTATCATATATATATACTTATAACAATCATATATATATATTCTGCATATATATATATATATATATATAATATATATCATATAGTATATATATATAATATTAATTATTTATATATTATAATTAATATATACTATATATAATATATATACTATATAATAGTATATATATAATAGTATAATATATTATATATATAGTATATAATAAGTTTATTATATAATATATTAGTATATATTACCATATTATATATATATTATATATATATATATATATAATATATATATATATAATAATATATATTTATATGATATAATATTATATAATATAATATTAAAATATAAATATATGAGCTAATAATATATATTTATATATATAATAATTATATATATTAATAGGTATATCTTAGAATGATAATAGTATATATATATAATTAAATCTTAATTATATAATACTATATATATACCATATATATGAATATAATAATATATATATATATATTATATATATAATATATATTATATATATTAGTTAACTATAGTATAATAATATAGTAGTACTATAATTATATGAATTATATAATATATATAATATTAGTAATAGTATGATTATAATATATATATATATATATATATATATAATTATATACTATTATATATATTATGTATATAATATATGATATAATATATATTATATATATAGTGTATAATAAAATAAAGAATATATATATATATATTATAGTATATCTATATATATTACTAAATATAATAAATATATACTATATCATATAATAATATATAATATACTATTAATATATATAATATAATATATTTTTATAGTATATATTAAATATAATATATATATATTATTATACATACTATATATATATATATATATATATATAATATATTATATATATAATGATATATATATTAAAATATATAAGTAAATATATATACTATATATTATATCTAGTATATAATTAAATAATATATATAGTATATATATTATTATATAATATATATATATTATATATATATATATATTATTTATATTATATATATAATTTATATATATATATTATAGATTATTATAAGTTATATAATTTTATAAAATAATAATATATATATTATATATATATTTATCATATTACAATATATATATTATATATAATATAATATATATATATATTATATAATATATATATATATATTATATATATTATACAATATATAATATATATAATATATATATATATATATATTATAATTATTATATATATATATATATATATATACTATATATATAATATATATATATATAGTATATACTATATATATCATATATATATATATATATTTATAAATTTAATAATATATAATATAATAAATATATATTTTATATATATATAAATATATATACTATATTAATAATATATAATATATATTATATATATATATATATATATAATAATATATATAGTATATATATATAATATAATATAGTATTTATATATATATATAATATATTATAATATATATAATAATATATATATATATATATATATTATAATATATAATTAAATTTATATATATATAATTATTTTATAAATAAATATATTTTATATATATATATATATACTATATATATATATATTAATATTATATGATAAACAGTATGCTATCAGTTAATAGTATAAGCATTACTATTATATGATAGTAGTATATATATATATATAAATATATAAATCTATATTAACTTATATATATATAATATATATAAATATAAAACTATATATATATTATATACTAATATATATATAATATATATATATTATTTAATATATTATATATATATATTTATATAGATATTATATAAAGAGGAGAATATATATGGCACTATTATATTATATATATAGTTTGCTTGATTAGTAGAAATTATATAATAGTGTATAAAAGTATATAATTAATATTATATATATATATATATATATATTTTTTATTTATTTATTTATTTATATACGTTACACCCTTCCCTGGCTTGGGAGCGGGGGAGGGGTACATACAGCTCTCATTCACACGTTCCCCCTCTTCGCCATCAGACCAGCTCCTCCACCCACTCTATCCCCCAAACCCACCTCTTCCTCCTCACCCTCCTGGCTCGTACCTCATTTCCCTTACCGTTGTGTTATTTGCCAGCACTCCTTTATTCCATCCATCCACGCTCTTCTTGGGGGGTCTCGCCTTCCTCTCCTTCCTATCCCCTTCGCCTCCCAAACTCTCCTAACCACTCTCTGTTCCTCCTTTCTCACTAGATGCCCATACAATTTAACATTCCCTTCTCCGCTCTTTCCACCAACCCATTCCTCCAATCTCATCTCTCCCTCACCCTCCCTATTCCTAATCCTCTCCCCTCTACTAACTCCCACAAACCGCCTCAAGCCTTCATCTCAAATTACTTCCACTTCTTCTGGACCTGCAATTCAACCCCCCACGTTTACCCATACAACACCGCGCGGTACACAAATTTTTTCAAACATACTTATCTTACTTCTGTGATTAAATCCCCCTTTCCATACGTCTCATAGAACTCAAAGTCTCATTCCTGTCTCCTGACTCTGTGTTCTATCTCCCTCATCCTCCCCCTTACCCAAATCATACCTAAATTAACATTCTTTACTTTCCAACTACACCCCTCACTCTAACCTCTACCCCTCCCCTTCCTCTCTTTCCCTCCTCCTCAAACACTAACATTTACTTCAAGGATTATTTTAGCCCCTTTTGTCCGGCACTTCTCTCAACTCCTCCCAAATAACCTTTCATCATGCCGCGTTCTCTCCGCCACTAGGGCAGTATCATCGGCAAACAGTATCATGTTCACTTCCCTTCTTACCATTCGCATTTGTCATCCCACCCCTCCCCTCCCACCTATTCATGAACACCCTCTCCATAAACAAATTGAATAGCCACGGCGACATTACCACACCCTGCTCAGTCTCTCACCACCACCAAACTCTCACTCTCCCTCCTACACACTCTCAACACACATTCTATGCTATTCCTATAAAAGGCCCAATACCTTTACATATTTTACCCACTACCATTGTTCCTCCAGTTACCTCTCCTGAATGTTCACCCCACATTCATCTATCATATGCTTCTCTAAATCTAAAAAACACACATACACTTTCCCTTCTTCTCTCTATACCTGTCTCCCAAGCATCTTTATGTGAACACTGGTCCCCATAAGCCCTAATACTCCCTCCAAACCTCCTTGTTCTTTCACATTCTCCGTCCGTTAAACCCTCTCACTTCTTCAATCAGGATCTAACCAACAACTTTCCCCTCACACTTAATAGAATTAACTCCTATAGTTCGACATTCCATCCTATCTTCCCTTTCCCCTTAAATCAGGCAACCACAACATCCATCCTCCAATCTGTGACTCGTACCACTCCTCCCACATATATTATATAACCTATACAGACATTTCACCCGATGGTAAAAAATTTCGTAACATTCCATTCTCCGCACTCACCTCTCTATTAAATTGATCTACAGGGCCAGCGTTTCCTCCTCCAATTGTATTCTCATCGCTCCCCTCCCTCAATTCACCCCCCATTCTCGCTCTTGCAAAACAACCTCCCCTCCCCACCCACTCTACATCTAGTATTCGCACTAAATAACCCTGAAGGACCACCCTCTTTCTCACCTTAAGATCCTCTCCCTCTATCCATCCAAATCTCCTCCTGATCTCCTCCCCCAACCTCTTTCTTCTTCTTTTTTTATTACTCTTCCAGAAAATCTTTGCTTCGATCAAAAAATCTTCCGCTCCTTTCTATACAAACCACTCATACTTCGGTGCTCTCTCTTCGCCCTCTCGCACCGCCCTCTTTGCTTTCCACTCTAACCTTATCTATAGTTCCATCCACTTTCCTCTCTCCCTACTAGTCCACCAATTTCAATAGCTCCTTTTTCTTTCACCACCTCCTTCACTCTCTCAATCCACCATCACTCCCTTTCCTTCTGCTTACAACCCACCCTTTTTACTTCCACATACCAGCCATCTAGCCTCTCAATACCGCCTCTTAAAATTCATCCACTCCCTCCACCTCCCCAATCCGTCCCTCTCACACTCCCCTATCCTCCATAGCCATCCCTCTTAAACTCCCTCTTACACACTGTTTCCTCCAATTTTTCCACCTTCATAAAACCTTTCTCTCTTTTCCCCCCTTTTCCTAATCGTACCTCTCTCTCCACTCTTAACCTAGCACCACCAATAGTGATTCCGATATCCCCCTCTCCCGCCTCCTTAATACATTTACCTATGTAATCTACTCTCTACTCCTCCAATATTTACACACACATAATCCCGTACCCGCTCTTCCTCGCGTTTCTCTACTCTTCATGTAAATCTATGAATTATCACTTTTATTCGAACAATCGTATCCTCACTTATCATTCTTTTTCAACACACAACCTATCAGACTTCCGCATTATCATTCCTCCTCCCACCCCAAATGGTCCTATGTATTCTTCCCACCTCCCTTCACACCTGATTCAAATCTCCTGGTACAAAATTGTCATTACCCTGCCGAAAACTGTTCCCCCAACCTCATTCACCTCATTCAAAATCTCTCTCTTCCCTCCTCCTCGTTCCATTCACATTGGTGCATATGCGCAGATAAACACCCGAATTTCCCCCCAAAGTTCACTTTTTTACCACATTAACAGCGTGACTCACTGTCTATCAAACCCTTACTTCTCCCACACCTTTTCTCATAACTATTCCACCCTTCCTCCCCTCATCCTCATTCACCCCGAAATAATACTTGGAAGTCCCAAAATCAAGTCTCTCCTTTCCCTTTAGCAGTTACCGTTTACCCTAACACATCCAACCTTTTTTCTCGATACATTAACCCACTTCCTCCCTCTTCAAATGCTCTTTTAATTTTTTTATAGTATGACAATCACTTTACCATTTTTCATGCAACAGAGCATTATTTATTTTCACTCACTCTTAAACACTAAATAAGTTTTACGTTTTTGTGGACACTCTCACCGTAGCATCCCAAAACCACGCCACCACGTCACGAAACACACCCCCAATAATAAAAAAGCAATAAAAAGTTAAAATTATAACTTCAAACCACTACAATAAAAAAAGGTTAAAATACAATACTAATAATTCAAAGGTTAAAATCCCACTCCCCCAATTTAATTATTTTTCTACCCCTTCCCCTTCTCCTCTCCCTCCCAAAGATTACCCCCGCTAAAAACTTATTTCTTAGTTTTTTTAGTATGTACTTCTTAGATTTTCTCTTAGTATATGTTCTTAAGTATTTCTCATATTTTGTTCTTAGTACGTTTTTTTCTTAGTATTTTTCTTAGTATCCCTACTTTAGTATTCCTCTTTATTGTTATTTTGGTATTTTAGTACTTACAGGATTTAGTATTTAGTAGTTTTTTTTAGTATTTTTTTCTTAGTATTTTTCTAGTATTTTTTTCTTAGTATTTCTTCTTATTATTTTTTCTTAGATTTTCTTAGTATTTTTTCTTAGTATTTTCCCTTTTCTTAGTATTTATTTCTAAAAATGCTAACTGATTTCTTTACTATATTTTTTTTGTATTTTTTTTCTTAGTATTTCTTTCTTAGTATTTATCCTGGCGATAACGGGCCCTCGAAAATGACAAAATTAGACCTTTAAAACAAAAGATTGCAATAAAAGAAACTATATCAGTCATCTCCTAACCGATAGTTTGCCAATACTTATCATTTATCGTTCACATGAATTTATTAATAATTTAATTAATTACATTTTCGAATAAGGCTAGCCAATTTGCATAAAGTTATATCCTAGCTCGTCGATATTACATAAACATATGCAGCAATCATCTCAGTTTATTAATAGAATCAATGGAATTACACTAAAATTGCCATTCAATATTAAATAAACTACAATAATTCGCAAATTGCAGATGTACCAATCGTTCTGCCATATAGGCGTTTCGCCGCATTGCGCACTAACCAAATAACAATAATAATCTACCTATAGTTATACACACAAACTAAACGAATAATGGTTTGTTAAAAGTTCAAAAATTGGCCCAAGTTATAATTTTTGACATTTCAATTCCTTTGCTTATAACTTTGATCATAATGATCTTCGGGGAAAAGAAGGAGAAAAAGAATAAAAAAATGTTCTTAATATTAAAAATTGGCTTTCTAATCTAACTAATGGTAACCAAAATCTAATTGGCTTAGTAACACAATCAATATTCATTATATACGTATACGCAATTCACTCGAAATATATCTCAATTTTTATCAGTTTCATTTTGTTCACATTAAAATTACAATAAATTTAGCATTTATAGGTATAATTTTTACACACAGGAATACGCAAGTTTTTCACAACTTTATAATAAACATCTTTCAGCATAAAAATTGATGTTTTTAAAATTTGTTAAGAAATTACTTTTTTGCTAGTAATTCACTCAGAAAGAAACAGTTAAGCACGTTTTCAGTAAATATTGTATTATCTAATAGTCGGGCGCAATGGAGAAAAAAGGTCAACATCCACTCGCACAAAGCTAGACTTATACTCATGTAAATATATATCTTATATATATATATATAATATTATATATAATTATATAATATATATATATTATATATACTAGTATACACAATATATCTTATATTATTATTATAATTATATATATATATATATATATATATATTAATACTATATTAATATTTATATATAAAGAGGGGGAGGAGGGGGGTTCGTGGGGAGATAATGAATTTATATATATTATATATATTATATATATAGATGATAGATATTATATAATAATATATATATATATAAATTAATTAGATATATAATTATATATATATATTATATATAAATTATTTATATATATAATAGAATAATATAATTAATAAAATATATTATAAATATTATATATATATATATTATATATAGATAAATATATTTATATATATATATTTAATATTATATATAATTTATAATATATTAATATAATATTTGTATTATTTATATATATAAATTATATGTATAATTATATATAGTATGTAATAATATTATATATAATATCGTATAATATATGACTATAAATATAATATAGATAATTATATAATTATTATTAAAATATATGATAAAATATATATATATATAATATAATATATAATTATAGAATATAATATATACTATACTATAATATATTTGATATTAATATAGATATTTATATATATATATATATAATAGTAGTATATATATATAAAATAGGTAAATATTATATAGTATAAAATAATATATAACTATGTGTAATATATATTTAAATGGCCTAGGTGGGGAAGTCAGTGGGAGTCTCCATAAAGCGTGCAGCCTGAGTGATATATATTAGAAGAAGGAAAGTGGGGAGGAGAGGTAATTAGGGTGGGATGTAAGAACGTGAGAGGGGTAAACCGAGGATTTGAAGAGGGAGGAAGTGGGGTAATGTTTTCGAAGAAAAAAAGTTGGATGTGCTATAGTGATAACTGAAACTAAGTTGAGGAGAGCTGAGAAATGGATTTTGGAAAAAGTACAAGGGGTATGAATATAAGGGTGAAATGAAGAGAGTGAGGTGCGGGGAAGGGGTGGGATAGGTTATTAGGAAAAAGGTGGATGGTAAGGATGTGTACCAAGTGAAGTTCGAGGATATGTGGTTAACACATAGTGATAAATTCGGGGGAAATGTGGGTATTTTATATGCGTTATCCACTAGTGAATTGAGCGAGGAGAGATAGAAAAGATTTTGGATGATTAATAGTTTGGGGAAAAGTTCGGGTAAAAGTGATAAAATTTGGTCTATGGAGATTTGAATGCTGGAGTGGAAGGAGGGGTGGGAAGAATAATAGGACCATTAGGGGGGGTAAGGGAGAGGAATGATAATGGAGAATCTGTTAGAGTTGTTTGAAAAGAAGAATGAATATGGGAAACTTGTCAAAAAAGCTGAAATCATTAAGTATATCACTGATAGAGTGAAATAACGGGGGGAGGGGTAACTGGGATTATGTGTGTAAAAGGGAAGGTAGAGTAGATTATTAGAGTAAATGTATTAGAGGGGCGGGAGGGGATATAGAGACCACTATTTGTGTTGCTGGTATGGTGGTAGGAGAATGGTACGTCTTAGGGAGAGGAGAAAAGGAGAGTAAAGTGATAAAGTGGAAAAATGTAGGAGACAGAGTGCAAGAGGGATTAGAGTAGTATTCGATAAGAAGGTGAGACGACAGAGAAGGGAGGAAATTGGAGGTGTAGGGAGTGGATGAGATTAAGAGGCAGTATGATGAATGATGCTAGAAGGTATTGAGTAAAAAGGGTAAGGTGCAAGCAGAAGGACAGGAGTGAATGTGGAGTGAGAGAGTGAGGAGTGGTGAAAGGAAAAAGGAGCTTATGTGAAATGGTTGGGTTGTTTGAGGAAAGGAAAGTGGGAGAATATTAAAATGTGAAAAGAGGTCTAAGCAAACGCTTATTAAGAATGGGTAGAAAGATTGAGGAAAAAATTTGTCAATCGGGAGCAATGTCTGAAGAGGTAATAAAAAAAGGAAGAAGAGGAGGGGTTGGGGGAAGGATTAAGGAGGAGATGGGAGTGATAGGGAGAATATGTAGAAGTGGGGGAGTATATAGTGATTATTGATGAATGGGGGGGGGGAGGAAAGATTTTACAAGAGGAGATGGGAATGAATTGGGGAGGGAGGTGGAGGATGAAATACAAATGGAAAATTATTAGGGCCTTGAATAAAGAAAAAAAAAAGGAATCCGCAGGTCTGGATATGGTGAATGGAAAATGTTGCAGAAGGAGGTATAGGGGTGAGGAATGCTGTATAGGATTAATTATGGGAGGAATGGAGCGTACCACAGGATTGGGAGATGTTGTTGTTTCCAGTATAGGAAAAGGGGAGGTGGAATTGGAATTATAGCAGGATATGTCTTTAGTGAGTTAGGGAATGTATGAAATACTGATGAGAGAGTTTTGAAGTTTAACGGGGGGAGATGGGAAGACAAGGAGATTAGGGAGGGAGAGGTTGTTGGACCGGTGTTTACACTAAGATTCTTGTGGGAAAGTCTAGGAAGGAAAGGGAAAGTTAATGGTGTTTTTTAGATTAGAGAAAGCTATGATAGAGTGAGGAGGTGAATTGTGGAGGTGTTGGAGAAAATGGATGGGGGTAAATTAGTATAAAGGTATAAGAGCTTAAGAATATAGAATTGTGTGGAGGTTATAGGAGAGTGAGAGTTTGGGTGGTGAGAGAATGAGCAGGGGTGTGTATGTCGCCGTGCTATTATTTTGTTATTGGAGAGTGTTTGCCAGAGGAAGGAGGAGGGAGGGGGGTGGAATGATGAATGGGATGAATAGAAGATGAACATGATCTTTGCGGTACGATACTGCCCTAATGGCGAAGAGCGCGGAAGGGCTGAGGAATTGTGAGGGAGTTTTTGAGAAAGTTGGACAAATAAATTTAAAAAAATCCAGGTAGAGTAAAGTGTTAGTGGTTTGAGAGGAGAAGAGAGAGGGGATGGGTTAAGTTAGAGTAAGGGGTTGTAGTATTTGGAAGAGTAAATATTTTTTAGATATTTTAAGGGATGGATTTGGGTAAAGGGGGAGGGATGAAGGAGGAGATAGAATAAGAGTTATGGAGAAGGAATCGGAGAGCTCTGAGTAGTCTGAGAAATTAGGAAAGGGGGGATTTATCCAAAAATTAAGATATAGTATATTGAAAATTTGTGGTCCTAGCGGTTTGTATGGGTGTGAAACGTGGGGTTTGAATGCCAGGTCCAGGAAGAAGTGGAATATTTGAGTGCGGGTTGAAGAGCGGTTTGTGGGTTAGCAAAGGATGAGGTATTAGGAATAGGTTGAGGAGAGATTGATGGAAAGGGGTTTGGTGGGAAAGCGAGAGAAGGAATGTTAAGAGGTATGAGATCTATGAGAATGAGAAACAGAGATGTGTTAGGGGAGTGGAGGTCGGAGGGTAGGGAGAAAGAAGGGGACCAAGAAGGAGGTGGATGGATGGATAAGGAGGTGGAGGAGGAGGAGATGGAGGAGGGTAGGTGTTGGCGAGATAGAGTGGTGGAGGAGTGGGTTTGGCGAGATGCAAGGAGGTTGAATGAGGGGCTCACGTAACACTACACCGCTCAACGGGAAAGTGTTGTAAAATAAATAAAATAAATAAATATAAATAAATATATATAATAATTAATATAATATATATATAATATTATATAATATATATGTATTATTTATATATTATATATTAAATATATTATATATATACTATAAAATTATATATATAGTTAAATATTATTATATAATAATTTATAAATAGTTAGATATATATATTATATACTATATATAATATATATATATATTATTAGATAATATTAAATATATATTATATATATATATTATATATATATATATAATAAATACTATAATTATAATAATAATAATTTATATATTATTATATATAATCTATATATATATATATATATAATTTATTAAATTATCTAGTATCAAAATTAAGTCAACTCACTTTCAATTATTTTCAATAGTGTTATTAGGGTTGATTATGGATTCATGAGTTTGTGGTATTTGTTTTTTTGAGTTAAGTAATGTTTTTATTTAATTTGAATTGAAAGGAACAAGAATAACAAAATTCAACTCGTAAAAAAATTGCTTAAATCAAGGTAACTTTTGAACTTTGCCTTCGTGTCGTATAAATTACCGTTCTGTGAACTGCTTTGCTTTTGCTTGGTCGTAACAAGACACTGTCTGTTAATCTTCTTTGCTTTTGATTTGATTCGTGAATACGTTAATGAATCTTTAATTCATGATCAAATTACTTTATTGGCTTTTCAAAGTGTTACTATTCAATTAATTGTGATTAACTCGTGTTTCGATCAAGTCTACGTATGGTGACAGAGTTTGACAAATAACCTAACTGTTTATGAATAAAACCTATTCTCAATCTAATAGAGGAGGTCCTCATGTCGACTCATATTATATACCTGAAATTCTACTGAAACTCCTTCAAAGTAACTTCTACCTTCTTTTAATATTTTTTAAGAGTTCATTTAAAGTAAAGTAGTAAATCAAGTAAATTTAAATTTTATCACAGTTTAAGAGCTAACTAAACTCCTATGGCATAACAATGTTGTATATTGACTCATCCTTAATTAACGAGGAAGTACATATTTTTATTTATTTGAAAATTGTATCTACAATTTTGCAATTACGGTAAAATAATTTCTTAAAATTGCGCATTTTGAAATTTTTTGGAAATTGATTCCTAATCTCGTATATTTATTTTCTTGCCATTTTGTAAATATTTTGACATAAGTTTTCTGCTAATTTTGAAGATTTGCTCCATATTATTTAGCATTTTGAAACTTTTTCGTATATTTTTTAGTTAAAATTCCTTCGTTATTCTGATAAATGCTTATTAATTATTGCCTTCGTATCTTAGTGACTAAAATCCAGCCTATTTTTTTTGGCATAAAGAAATTTTTTGCTATATTTAAAGTGCTTTCTCTGTGCCTAAATTATATATTTAGCATATATATTTCTTATCGAATTTTGATGTCCTGGGTTCGCTTAATTATTTAAACGGTTGTGTCAATTTTCGGTTCGTTACACGCTGTGCTTTACTTAAACACAAACGCCGGACCAACATATTGCATATTGCATTTTAGAAAAAATCTTTCTGGGCATGATCAATATTTTGATTTTGGGACCCTATTTTAGCCCACTTAAATATGGACATGAAATTCGGAATTATCCAGCAGCGATTTGGTTGACCCTATAAACCAGCAAATGTAGCTTTTTTTGGCCTCTTAAACGTTTGTTTTGCGGTGTTTTTCTGTGTCTGTAGCATTTTTTCAAAAAATTTCAATTTTCAAACCATGTTTTTGAACTTTTTCGTATCAACTTCCAGAATTTATTTTTCTTTTAAAATGGACTTCAAACTGTCTAATCTTATAAGTAATTTATCTAAAATAGTACAGAAGTCATTTTTCGATTTTTTGAGTTTTGTGCTCATGGTTGTCTCTTGTTCAAAAACCAGAAATCTTTTGATTTTTGAAATGAAAAATTTCGATAATTTTTTATCTTTTGGAGCGAAGTTGGATGAATTATTCAGGGCATATGTAGTCCTGGGGAAGGCACATTTACTTAAATAATTTCTTTGTATGCAATAGGTTTGAGTTGTTCATGAACAAATTTAAAAAAAAAAAATTTTGGAAATTTTTTTAAAATTTTCTTTTTGAGTATACAAAAAAAATTATTTAAGTAAAAAAGGTTTATTCGCCCACTAACAAGCTGAAAAATGATGTTGGATCGGAAATGATAATAAAATATCTCAATATTTCACTTTTTCAAAAACTTATTTATCAAAAGTGAAATTAGTTAAGTATTTTTTTTTTCTACTTATCCGATCAACATAAAGTTTTCAGGACTTGTATAGTTTGGCGAGATAGACCTTTTTGCTAAATGTTTTTTTTTTGTATACCTCAAAAGAAATTTAAAAAAATTTCCAATTTATTTTTTTTTGAAATTTGTTCCATGAACAAATTTTAAAGAAATGCATTTGTTAAAGAAACTATTTTAGTAAAATCATAGTGCCTATCCCTGACACATAATGCCTGAAAATTCAATCCACTTTGCGCTCAAAACAGATTAATAAATTATCTCGCAAATTTTGCTTTCAAAATCCAAAAAAAGTGGTGTTTGGAATTTGGACAACGCTGAGCAACAATAAACTCAAAAAATCGGAAAAATATACAGTTGTTATTGTAGGTATAGACCCATCTATGAATAATTCAAGGTTGAAGTCATTTCGAAAAAATTGGAGAAGTTGAAGCCAAAAATGATCGGTTTAAGTATTTAAGAATTGAAAATTTGAAAAAATGACTATCAACCAGAAATACATCCGTAGTAAACATAGACGTATAGACAAAAATAATCTATTCATATTTCGGTGTATTGATAGGGTCAATATTCGTCTGATTAAGTCCGATTTGATGTCCTTTATTTTCAGGTTCGGCTAAAGATTGGTCCCTGACATCTAAAGATTAGTTGATTCACTGCCCGTTGATTGTGTTCAGTTTGTCGTTTATAGGTGTTTTGCATTTATTGCAATTGCTTAACAATCTTGTTAGTGTGTGGCGTGTGAGTTTTGTAAACGCATATGGTTCAATTCGCAGCGACAAAGTTGCGGTGCAGTTGCTGGTTGCGTGCGAAACGGTCGCTGCGGTGCTGTTGCGAAGCGTTGCGGTACATGTCTGGTGCGTTTGCGTAAGAGACGAGTGCTGTCGGTTGCACGTGGCGGTAACTGGGTCGCTTGCATTCTGTGTGCTGCGAAACGGTGCGGTGCCAGGTGCGAAAGGCGTGTGGCAGTTCTGCGTGCGTTGGCGAAACGGCGTGTGCGTGTGCGGTTATTTCGACTTCATATGTCTCAGTTGTCATTCTTCAAAAATGTTGCGCATTGTGTTTTCTGACAACCCTGCGCTGTTTCATCTTTTGAAACTGTGCGCGTTGATTTTAAGGAGTTGCGCATTTTGTTTCTCGATCCCCTTGGGCTGTCAGTTAAACCGTGCCAGTTGCATTTCAGAGGTCGTCATTTTGTTTTTACACCTGCGCTGTTCACTTTATATACGTGCCAGATTTTTTCCAGAGGTTGCGCTTTTTTTGTTTCAACCGGTTTTTTTTACGACCGATTGCTCATTAGGGTGGGTGGTGCGTTCATATGTAGTGCTCTGCGCTCTGTTCTACTCTCAGATTACGTGCGTCCAATGTGAACTTGGTGCTTTGATTTTCTTCGGGCGAAATTTAACTTTGTTAGCCTGCTATCCTCGATGTGAGGCAGGTGTCAACTTAATCGTGCCGCAATTTGACTTGAAGTTCTCTCATTTATGGTGCGCATAGGCCTTTTGTCATGTGCTGTGCTTAATTTATTTATTCCAGACGGGCGTCCTTAATTGACTTTATATGTTGCGCAGGTTTCATGTTTTGTTCCATTCTGCGTCATGACTTTTTTCTCGTGTGCTCAGTCAATCTATATGTGTGCGCAATTGACTTTGTGTCTTGCTCATTACGTGCGCAGTCTGATCTTTGTATTTGGCGTTCACGTGCGCAGAGTTCAATCTTAAGATCGGACGTCAATTGACTTTGTGCTTCTGTTTTCTCGTGCAAATTGACTTTTGTAGTTTGCTTCACTGTGTGCGCAAGATCAACTTATATGTGCGCAAGCTCTAGGACTTTGTGTGTTTCGCTGTCAATATACGGAGTATAATTGCTGCGTTAGCTTCTTGACTTGTTATCATAATGTAATTTCGGCTTCACGTGACTAGTTTCATCTTATACGTGCGCAACTTGTCTATTGTGCTGTTTTTAGTGCGCTAACTTGACTTTGTAGTTGCATTCCGTGGGCGCAGTTCACTATCAACGTGCGCATTTAATCTTTTGTGCTTGTTTTCTTGCGCAATTAACTTTTGTAGTTGCTTTCACGTGTGCGCGACAACTTATAGTCTGCGCACATTCGACTTTGTGTTTGCTTCATAGGTGCGCAATTGACTTTATTGCTTCACGTGTGCGCAACTTATACGTGCGCAATTGACGTTGGCTTGTTATTTTCCGTGCGCATTGATTGCAGTTGCTTTCACGTGTGCGCAAGTCATACTCATACGTGGCATTGACTTTATAGTTTGGCAGTTTGCATTCATATAATGCGGTCACTGACTTGGATAGTCTTGCTTAACGTGTGCGCAATTGATTTATGTGACATTGTTCTGTGCTGTTGATATTAACTCTACAAAATTTCCACCAATATTTCATTTTTTGATACTATTGATTAACTTGATGCGGTTTTCTCAGGCGCAGTGGATATTTTTCTGCGCTTCGAATATTTTCTGCGCTGTTTAATTTTTGTTGCCTTTGACTCTGCAAGTGTGTTTTTTTGGTTCAGTAAATTTCTCGCTGTTTGGATATTTTATCTGGCGCAGTCTGTAGTTGTGCCCAGGTTTAATGCTGCTCC
>JABUQX010003174.1:5000-10000 GCA_015478945.1 Trachelipus rathkii
CGTATGCATTGGAAGTCGCTTTTCATATGGGCATACCTCCTTTACTCTCGCTCTTTTTATTCTTTACCTGACATATATATATATATATATATATATATATATATATATATATATATATATATATAAAAAAGTGTATATAAATATATATATATATATATATATATATATATATATATATATATATATATATATATATATATATATATATATCAGAGGTGGGCGCGCAAATTTTAAACTTTAAAGCGCAAACGCAAAAGCGCAAAGTGGAAAAACTTAGTCCGCAAGCGCAAAAGCGCACAATTTTTCAAAAAATTTAGTCCGCATGCGCAAAGCGCACATGTCCGCAAATCAAATTTTTTTTAAAAGCACAAATTTAGGAGCGCAAAAAAAAAAAAATAAAGCGCAAGTATTTAAAGAAGAATTATTTTTAAATTTTAATTGAAAGATGCAAATATATATAACAAAAAATGAGAAAGATTTTATTAATGTTATTCAATTATCTGTGATCTTCCTCCTCGCTCTCCTCTTGCATTCTGAATAGGGTCATATTCCCTTTCATAAAGATAAATTTTTCAAAATTGCTGGATGCCATGGCTGCCCTCTTTGCTCTTAGAATCTCAGAGCCTTGACTAAACAACCTTTCCACGGCCGCTGAGCTGGGTAATGGGGTATTATACTTAATAAACAAGTCCACTCAGACCTCCTGGTATTCACACGGAAACAGGTTCGTAGTGAGAGGGGTACTGTGGTGAACATTTACTGCAGACCAGCTATCCAAGATTTGTCCCAACTTCTCCTCCAGAGGTGACTGCTGGATATATGGGCCCTTCACTTTCTGAAATATTTAGAAATGGTATCAAGAACTCAAATCTTTTTTAAGTTTCATTTGAACATTATGTCAGTGTATTGTGAATATATATGTAATGTATAAATGTATATATATATATATATATATATATATATATATATATATATATATATATATATATATATATATATATATATATAGATTATTACATATATATTATATAAACTTTACATTTCTTGTTAAATATATATATATATATATATATATATATATATTATATTATTATATATATATATTATTATTATTATATATATTATATATATATATTACATGTATATATATATATATATGTATATATATTATTAATTTATATATATATATATATATTATATATTATATATATATATATATATATATATATATATATATATATATATATATATATATATATATATATATATATATATATATATATATATATATATATATATTTATATATATATATATATATATATATTATTCTATATATATATATAGATATATATATATATTATATATATATATATATATATATATATATATATATATATATATATATATATATATATATATATATATATATATATATATATATATATATATAATACAAGAGATGCTTGAAGTTTGTTCCAAATTATAAAAATAACTCACCATAATTGGGTCACTTTCAGACTCTGTCCCATCACCTTCAGTGCCTTAATGTTTACAAGTAAGATTCGCTCCAATATTACACTTTATTTCCTCCAGTATTCTGGTCTTGGTAGCTTAGTACTTCCCCTCATTTAACCTACGTACCACTCCGAGTTTGAAGTAAGGATGCAGAGCTGTTGCCATAAGCAAATCAAAATCATCAAAGATACTGCTAAACCTCGGTTCAAAGCTCTTTTCTTTCCCTTTGTTTGCCTTTGGTTGCTTTAGCAAGTAGTTGACTAAGTTTTTGGCATAGTTAAATTTTTCCACCTCTCGTTGCATTTCCCCGATCTTGTCCTTGAGGAGGAAGAGATTAGGCAATAGGACTCCCGCGTACGCATTCTTCTCTTCCTGCAACATATCAAGCCTAACAGCAATAGGCGCCATTATTTCGATGTACTCCGCAATTACCTCCTTATCACTTTTTTTAAATACTGGAAGACAAGGCTTTTGCTCCACACAAATGTTGTTGATTTGTGTCCTGCGACCATCAAGGTTCTTAAACAGGTCTTTTATAGAATCGTATAGGGAGTTCCAGCGATTAACACTTGGTGTTTTAAGCTTTGTTCCCAACTCCTTCTTAATTCTCGCAGCAGTTGTAGTTTTCCTGTTTTGGGCATTCCACAATTCCTGTGCTTTGGTAAGTGTCTTATTAAATGGATCCTTGGCACCAGAGGACCAGCGAGGAACATTTGAAACATCCTTAGTAGCCAAGATGTTTAATGTGTAGGAAATGCAACGGCGATGTTCAGTTAGGCTAAGTGCATCATGTTCTTTAAGCAGATTTTCTAGCTGGAGAGGTTTTGTCTGCAGAACCTCTGTGTCACTAATTTGCTCCATCTCTTCAAGCGCAACCACTATCTCTGCAATCGGTGCCTGTTCTTCTTCCTCTTCGTCACCCGTTTCTGCATGAGCATCTACCCGAAAGGCTGCACAGAAATTTGCATCATTACCTGTTGTAATGCAGGCAACCTGAAGATAAATTTTTTAATTTAGTTGTTTCCTTATTCATTTGGAGTTATAATTTTTTTCAGCATTACGTTATTATTTCATACTGATTTTTACTGACCTTATGCTCAATGTCAAATTTTTTATGAATATCCGTAATATTGTTGGCTAGGACTGTGCTGGTCTGAGAAACAGATAACTCTCTAGAGGCAAGGACAGACTTCTCTCTCTTCAAAGTATTCAAATTAATCCAGTGAACCGTCATCCCCTGAAAACTCCTGTTTGTTGTTCCCAGTCCAGCTGTCTGCGGTTGTGGCCACATAACTGACCTTATATAATGTTGGTTAAATCAGCCTTCCTTATTATGCATGACATCAAGATCCCTCATCACTTTTCTTCTGGAGGGTAGGTGGAAATCAGAGTTCAGGTAGGACAGGAATTCGACAAAGAACTCAGACTCCACAATGTTAATTGGCCAAATGTCATGTAGCAGAAATCTAGAAGCAAAAATATTTGATGAGAAATGATATTAATGACAAATGAAACTTGGTATTTTAAATTCGAAAATTTTTGTATGGACTGTATTCTGTTAGTTTTTTAATCTGTTAATTGTGACACCATTTATAGTTAACCTGTAGTTAAAATAAAACACTTACCGTAGTTATAAAGCAACTCAAGAGCTCTCTTCTGTTTAAATATTTTCGACATAGACTGAAGAATGATGGTTTGACGCCTTTTGCTGGGTGTCTCACTGTCTGTTGAGCAGCTCCGGCCCCGCTTTGACCCTCCTTCAATTGCAGTACACAGCAATTGAAGGATCTAAAGGAAAAGGTAAAAATAAGCAGTACCTTGTAAAAGCTGAAGGTTTTTTTTTACATTGGGAGCATTCAATCTTTCCCTTGCACATCACTCTATTGCCCACAATATACTCCTTCTTGCTCTTGACAGACAGAAAAGTACTTGATAAGATGGGGCCATAGGTGCTCCAAGTCAGCTTGGCTGCTTTTTTTTCATGGGAAGTACAGGAGGCATCACACTCAATAATTGCAAGAGTTACACTTCGACGACTTTCACCGTTTGCAATTCTTTTTCCCTTTAAGCACTTATTCATATCTGTTTTATTCCAATTTAAACACAAAAGCACTAAAAAGGTTTAATCGCTAATCACAAGTAACCAATAAACTTAGTAAATTGGTTATAATAATAATAATAATAATAATAATAATAATAATAATAATAATAATAATAATAATAATAATAATAATAATAATAATAATAATAATAATAATAATAATAATAATAACAAATAATAATAATAATAATAATAATAATAATAATAATAATAATAATAATAATAATAATAATAATAATAATATTATTAATATTAATAATAATAATAATAATAATAATTATTATTATTATTATTATTATTATTATTATTATTATTATTATTATTATTATTATTATTATTATATATATTTATATATTATATACACATACATATTATTATTATTATTATTATTACATACATACATATATATATTATATTATTATATTATTATTATTTTTATATTATATAAATGCATCTCTATTATTATTATTATTATATTTTTATTATTAATATTATTATTATAATATTATTATTATATATATACATATTATTATTATAACATTATTATATATATATTATTATTATATTATTATTATATACATATTATTAGTATTACTCTTATTAATATATATATATACATATACATATTATTATATATATATATATTATTAAAGTTATTAATACATTATTATAATATTGTCACATATTATTATACATACATATTACATATGCATATATATTATTATTATTATATATATGTATATATATATATATATATATATATATATATATTTATATATATATATATATATATATATATATATATATATATATATATATATATATATATATATATACATATTATGCTGTAGATAGAAAGCGCAAATTTGCGCTTTTGCGCTCTTAAAAAAGTTGTTGAGCACAAATGCAAAAGTGCACATTTTTAGAAATTTCGCGCAAACGCAAAGGCGCACATTTTTTACCTAAAGCGCAAATTGCGCTTTGCGCTTTTGGGCTTTCATTTGCGCTTATGCCCACCTCTGATATATATATATATATATATATATATATATGTATATATATATATATTAAGTTATTATTATATTATATATATATATTATTATTATATATATATATATATTATTATTATTATATATATATATATATATATATAAATATATATATATATATATATATATATATATATATATATATATATATATATATATATATATATATATATATATATATATATATATATATATATATATATATATATATATATATAAACTGACAGATCTGATTTCTTTGTGTTGGTTGCCAGACCCAATAATGGAAAATGGTATTTTTTCGCTAAGAACTAAATTATAAAATTATATATATATTTATATATATATATATATA
>JABUQX010003174.1:17500-20000 GCA_015478945.1 Trachelipus rathkii
TATATATATATATATATATATATATGTTGTTATACATATATATATATATATATATATATATATATATATATAGTGGTGGTGACAACTATAATATATATATATATATATATATATATATATATATATATATATATATATATATATATATATATATATATATATATATATATATATATATATATATATATGCTCTCATTAATTGAAGGGGCTAGAGACATCACATTTCATTCAAACTTGGTTCACATATATAGCTAGTAGTTCCAGCTTTCCTACTTCATGGTTTCACGTCGCTACGCCCATCCAAAGGATGAACTGAATCCCCCTAAACTTGGATATGGTCTTAGCTATTTTGGAAAATAAATATCCGACATACGTCAGCGAGGGAAATAGCGTCTAAGCTCACTCAGGCTGCGGATTACGGTGCGGATTCGGCATCAGTGTTGGAACCGAATCTTGAAATCTGTATACAAACATATAATCGCTCGAGTAAGGTGTCTTTCCCTACTCATAGAACTTGATTTTAAGGGTTTCAACATCCTCAAGGATGTATGTCTAAGGATCCACATTAGAAGTTCCGCACGGAAAAAGAAGAAATTAATGGAATGCATAAGAGAAGAGGAAGAAGGGTGGATGAAGAAGGAATAAGAACAAGGCAGAGATGGAGAAGGCATATGATGCGTTGCACTACACCAGAGCCTCTGCCTGTTCCAGAGTTGAAACCTGGTTACAAACGTGTAATAGACCGAGTAAGGTATCTTTCCAATGTTTACGAAGACCCAGATCTCGATTTTGAGGGTTTCATCAACCTCAAGAATGTCTTAGAGCCACCAAATTGGGATCCCACAAGAAAAAGAGAAGAATTAAAGTACAGAGTGCATAGCTGAGGTAGAGACCGGAGTCAGCGAAGGAGTCGGACCGACTCCTGAGTGGAGTTAGATTAGAGCTGGACACGGAGGTGAGCTGGAGTAGTGCGGTGCTTCAATCATAACTTGCTTTAGACTTGCCTAATGTATGCTATATCAAACCCTACGTAATGAAGGATGCTGAGATCGAATACGTTTTTCTTATTCCTTTAGCGGTGGTAGCAGTGGTAGTAGTTTTTGTAGTAGAGACCATAGTCAGTCCTATTTTGTTTAACTAGTTGAGTGAAGGGCCAACTCGAGCACGCGCACCCGCAGATATGATTCGGCTCGACCGGGCGTGAAACTGACGCGTGCGCCAGCGGGCGCAATATTGATGCGCAAACGTGTAAATATTCTAGTTGTGACGTTATTCTACGCTTATCCCTTACACTTTTAATAAAGTATTCACTCCATTTATATTTTTAATTTTTCTTCAACTAACCCGTTTTTTAAACTTTGAATACAACATTTTCTTTACACAAACATTTTTATTTATTTATAGAAAACCTGTTTCATTATTAAAAAGATTTTTTTTTAATGTTTTAGGTGTTTACTAAAAAAAAATTTTCAATAAAAACGTTCTTTATTGACCCTAAGGCAGTAAGTAAATAAAGCAGTAGCGCAAACATCCCAGTTCCAGCCCCTTCCCATCCGGCCATGCGTTATTGTTTTACTGCTTTTAGTCATATTTGAAAATATGACTATTTAGAATTTTTGATTAGATTAGAATTGTCTTGAAAATAACTTCATTGTTTATTGAACTTTGGAATACTCAAGGTGATCATTACAAGTAAATTATACCTGCACGAAGGAGACATTCTATTTTAGTACTATATTTTATAACTGTTCACTCACCAAAGGCTATATCACAATTGATCTCTTTCCCATCCTATCCGTCAAAATAAAATGAAAAATATCGCTACGCAGAGCTGATTGGTACATTAGAGCCAACCACGTAAAAAATAATCATGTAAAATAATCATGCAAAACTAATCATGTGATATAATCATAAACATGAAAAATGATAATAATCATGAAAAATAACCATGTAAAAATAATCCTGTAAAATAATCATAAAATAATCATGTGAAAAATTATAACCATGTAAATAAATAATAAAAATGAAAAAATAACTATGTATAAATAACCATGTGAAATAGTCATGTAAAGATAATCATGTGAAATAATCATAATCATGTAAATAAGTAATAATCATGAAAAATAACCATGTAAACATAATGTCAAGTAATCATGTAAAAATAATCAATCATATGAAATAATAAAAATCATGAAAAATAACCGTGTAAAAATAATTTTGAAAAAATAATCATATAACATAGTCATGTGAATAAATTCTACTCCTTTAAATAAATAATAGCCAGGAAAAATAACCATGTAAAAATAATTATGCAAAATAATGTAAAAATAATCATTGAAAATAACCACAATCATGAAAAATAATGATCATGAAAAATAACCATAAACATGAAAAATTATGATAATGATGAAAAATAACCGTGTAAAAATAATCATGCAAAAGTAATCATGTAAGAAAATCATGTGAAATGACAATAATAATGCAAAATAATAATAATCAG